>OU896712.1:46577910-46791421 GCA_918026855.4 Phaedon cochleariae
CTTATTCGTCGACGACTTTTCAATACGGTTTTCCAATAATGTCAAAGAACTAGTGAGTGTGGCATCACCCACCAGGCAAATGGCTTTTCTCTGGATGCAATCTGAGAGCATTAACGTAAGAGTGGGTGCTGAACCTCCCACTGAACCCGATATGTGAAACTCGGGCAACCAACCACCCCCGTATGGGAATTTCGGTTTTGGAGTGTTTCTTTCTCTTCTACTCAAATGGCGTTGCTCTTATATTGTCTATGGAGGATGCCTCTGAGGGAATATAATGCCGACTTGATTTTTGTTTGACTAGGCTATAGCTTAGTCGGCGTTCTTAGGACTGCTGGCTGGATACTGGCCTGCACTGATGAAAGTCAAAGTGTTCTAAACCGGTCTGTAGGTGTCTAGCGTTGCCTGGCTAAATCGAAATCAATAGATTCAATGTTCTTCGTAGCATTTGCCTGGAAAGTAGTTTTTTCCCTCCCGAAATCTACCATTGATGTTCATTTTAAGAACATTGTGTGGAAATGACTGAGCTTTTTGTATTTATATCATTTTACATTGGTATATCAAAAGTCAACTACAAAACATGAAAAATCATAGATTATAAATTCACATGGAGTTTTCAATATAACAAAAAGGCTGTGTATGAAACAAAATAGTATAAGCGACATGGAAATTTATATACGTACACAAATGTATAGAATAAATCAATCTTGTTTATTTTTTATATTTTTCTTATAATCAATAAAATCGTCAAAGGAATGAAATATTTGATCACTGGGAGGATTTCTCTTGTCTGTTGCTTATGACACTCAATGGCAAAATTTTCGCCCTCAATCCTGAATTCGCCCCTAGGCAGTTGCCCCTCTTGCACTGTGGTTAATTCGCCCTGTACATACATATGGCATCTGGTGGAGTTTAATAGTTCGAACAATTACTGTAGCTATTAACGGCTATAGTTGTTGGCTTATCGAGTCGTCATTTTTTTCGTTTTTCCTGGACTATCAATCAAGCAGGATGCATTCCACGTCATGTTGTTGATTATTTATAGCCATCCAGCATCCAACGTGCACCAAGAGTTAGTCGGCACGAGAAATGTCTCAGGAACCATCTGTTTATTTATAATCACTGCCAGATAAAAATAAACACCCGCTTAATCACCGTAATGAAACAAAAGGTGTGTAATGAACAAAAAAACTACGAAGGCGTAGATCGGACATGCAACTATTTTTTTGTTGATTTGGAGTTCGATAAGCATTTTGGACATTTCGCAGAAATTGGTCAAATTGCTAAAGTGTGTTTTTACTACCAAGGTTGTTTTCGTCATTTTTTGAACCACTACCCAATAAAGACATAGCCATCACCTCTGATCTAATTAACCCGAATTCACCGTTCTGATGCAATGTACACAAGAATGGCACTGGAATCTAAATCTAGTAGAGGTAATTATCAATATGCTATCATGGTGACTAGAATTTAATTGAAATTGAAAAGAAGTGCTTTCATAGTGACATAGGTCCATATTTCAGATTCACAAAACTGTAATGATCGAAATATATTGCTCGTGGTGTAAAAAATGTAATATAAACGAAGTAAACGAAGCATGATACGAGAAAAATACAGGAAACAAAAAAGTTGTAGTTTTAGTCGTTCTATCTCAAGGAATTATTGAAATTAAATTGAAGTGAGTCGCGTTCATTTTTATCAATACATTTAATTTCAACACCTTGTATCTTGGAAACAATGCATTTCCGACCTCCTTAAATATTGCCGCGTCTTTTTTTTGATAACCCTGTATATTATGATGATATAGGACTCAAAAATAAGTGGAAATTGATAACTAATGAACATTGACCATCATAATCATGTTCAATTCAGAATTCAAAAACTTTGCTAAGCCAATTATTGACAACATGCATTCTCATCTATGTCGATTCAAAAATATATAGAAGAAAAATGTTATATGCGTGCTTGGATTTTAGTACATACCTTGATTCGTTTATTCCGATTCAGATAACATCAGGTCCACATTCTTCAAAGGTTCCTGTAAGAAACAGAAGAATTTAGATCGATTGCTCCTGGCACTTCTTTAGTCCTCATTCACATTTCGAATTTTGTGTTGTGAAGACATCAGCAATTATAACAAGTAGTAGTGTGAACTGTTTCGATTTTCTTTCGTTCTGGTGAGTACCTACCTATTACCAATAATTATATAATTTAATATTCATTCGTCAGACAATCAGACAAAAGAGGCTAACTATTTTATTTTGTTTCAGGTTGACATTGCTTATATGATAGAAAACACCTCTATTAAGCTAGCAGAACCACTTTGAATTTTTCAATTTTTTCTTCGGCCATAATTTTAGGCTAATTTAAGGCTAATTTATTACCCTATGGCCGAATTTATTGCTCTTCGATTTATGTAAAAAAACGTGGGTTCTGCTAGCTTAACGTTAAGCTAGCAGAACCACTTCGTAAATAAAAGTTCAATCAAAAAACTGATTATGCCATAATTTAAGGCTAATTTTAGGCTCCAATCCTAGCCTATTGCCAATTTTTTCGCACATTGTTTTTTTAAAAAAATCATAGGTTTTGCTAGCTTAACCGTTAAGCTAGCAGAACCAAATCTCAAATAGAAGGAATATAAAAATATTGAGTACACCATAATTTAAGGCTAATTTTAGGCTCTTCGTTGAACCTATTATCGATTTTTTTGAAAATCATTTTCTGCAAAAAATTTCCCAAATCCAACATGAACATGACAAACCAGTAGCAAACCAAAAAAAAAACTTCAATCACAAACCTGATTATGCCATAATTTCAGACTAATTTAAGGCTCTGATCCAAGCCTATTGCCAATTTTTTCGCACACTGATTTAAAAAAAAATCATGGGTTTCGCTAGCTTAACCGTTAAGCTAACATGTGAACATGACAAACCAATAGCAAACCAAACAAAGTTCAATCACAAAACTAATCATGCCAAAATTAAGGGCTAATTTTAGGCTCTGATCCTAGCCTATTGCCAATTTTTTTGCACATTGTTTTTTAAAACAATCATGGTTTTGCTAGCTTAACCGTTAAGCTAGCAGAACCAAATCTCAAATAGAAGGAATATGAGAATATTGAGTGCACCATGATTTAAGGCTAATTTTAGGCTCTTCGTTGAACCTATTATCGATTTTTTGAAAAATCATTTTCTGCAAAAAATTCCCAAATCCAACATGAACATGACAAACCAATAGCAAACCAAAAAAACTTCAATCACAAACCTAATTATGCCATAATTTCAGGCTAATTTGAGGCTCTGATCCTAGCCTAGTGCGAATTTTTTCGCACACTGTTTTTTTTTTAAATCATGGGTTTTGCTAGCTTAACCGTTAAGCTTGCAGAACCAAATCTCAAATAGAAGGAATATAGGAATATTGAGTGCACCATGATTTAAGGCTAATTTTAGGCTCTTCGTTGAACCTATTATCGATTTTTTTGAAAATCATTTTCTGCAAAAAATTTCTCAAATCCAACATGAACATGACAAACCAATAGCAAACCAAAAAAAAAATTCAATCACAAAACTAATTATGCCATAATTTAAGGCTAATTTAAGGCTCTGATCCTAGCCTATTGCGAATTTTTTCGCACACTGTTTTTTTTTAAATCATGGGTTTTGCTAGCTTAACCGTTAAGATAGCAGAACCAAATCTCAAATAGAAGGAATACAAGAATATTGAGTGCACCATAATTTAAGGCTAATTTTAGGCTCTTCGTTGAACCAATTATCGATTTTTTTGAAAATCATTTTCTGCAAAAAATTTCTCAAATCCAACATGAACATAACAAACCCTCGGACAAACCAATAGCAAACCAAAAAACTCCAATCACAAACCTAATTATGCCATAATTTCAGGCTAATTTGAGGCTCTAATCCTAGCCTATTGCCAATTTTTTTCGCACATTGTGTTTTACTCGTTTTTTAAAAAACAATCATGGGTTTTGCTAGCTTAACCGTTAAGCTAGCAGAACCAAATCTCAAATAGAAGGAATATAAGAATATTGAGTACACCATAATTCAAGGCTTATTCTAGGCTCTTCATTGAACCTTTTATCGATTTTTTTTCAAATAATTTTCTGCAAAAAATTTCCGAGATCCAACATGAACATGACAAACCAATAGCAAACCAAAAAAAGTTTAATCACAAAACTAATTCAGCAATAATTTGAGGCTGATTCAAGGCTCTCATCCTAGCCTATTGCCGATTTATTTGCACATTGTTTCTTCAAAAAGTCATGGGTTTTGCTAACTTAACCATTGCTAGCAGAACCAAATCTCAAAGAGAAGGAATACAAGAATATTGAGTACACCCGAGAGTACACCATAATTCAAGGCTTATGTTAGGCTCTTCATTGAACCTATTATCGATTTTTTTGAAAATCATTTTCTGCAAAAAAATTCCCAAATCCAACATGAACATGACAATACATTAGCAAATCAAAAAAAGTTCGATCACGAAACACATTATAGGTACCGAAATTTAGGTACATACATTTTCATCACAATTATATTCTATTCAATGGAAAGTTACTAATCACAATAAATACAAATTTCAGTGCTCTTATGTAGAATGTAAAATGTTGGTAAAAAATCTCGTAAAAAATACAAGTTTATGAATACGAATACATCATATATTTTTGCCTTTAACTGTTCACCAAAATAAGAGACCACTAGTGTGAAATAAAATGCGGAACTGCGTTCGGCTTCAACGTCTCGGAAAGACGGGGAATCACGGAAAGACGGGGAATCACCGCAGCATAATTCGCTGTTGCCGGTGAAGCGCCAGCGTGGCCATATTTTTATACTGATCGAGGTTTTATACTGATCAATAAAATTTAAGAAAAAACCATGTCGATACATTATATATATATATCAGGATAAATATCGTCACATGAATATCATGATATTTATCAAGATCTATATCCGGATATTTATCACTGATACCTATATATTTTATCCTGCTAACCTTGGTTTTTTCATCTAAAGAAATTGCATCAAGACTATAAGAGTATCAAGACGTTCTTAAACAAAACACTCATTCTTAGAGCTTATCCGCAGTCATTTGCAAAAAACAAGCTTTTTTAAACAGGGTAACAATAATGATAATGGAAAAATCTACGAATATTTTCAACATAATATCTTGCACACCTAATATCTTGAATCATGAGCGTATTTCTCACAGAATTGACTGAGCCATCATTATATCCGAGATTATATCCATCATAAAAAAATCAACTACATTCTTTTCACTAAACAATTTCATAGATGCGCGTAAAGTAGGAAAACGATGATGGAAACCTACTTCCAGTTTTTTGCATTTTTTCCATATATAGTCACTACGATGTATTATGCAATGAGATGCATATTATTATGTAAGATGCAGAAATCATCACATGGCGATTCGGAAATATTCAGAAAATATTTGTCATGTTCATGTTGCAATTGAAAATTTTTTTTCAGGAAATAATTAACAAAAAAATCGATAATAGGTTCAATGAAGAGCCTTAAATTAGCCTTGAATTATGGTGCACTCAATATTCTTACATTCCTTCTATTTGAGATTTGGTTCTGCTAGCTTAACGGTTAAGCTAGCAAAACCCATGATTTTTTTAAAAAAACAGTGTGCGAAAAAATTCGCAATAGGCTAGGATCAGAGCCTTGAATTAGCCTGAAATTATGGCATAATTAGGCTTGTGATTGAAGTTTTTTTGGTTTGCTATTGGTTTGTCATGTTCATTTTGGATTTGGGAATTTTTTGCAGAAAATGATTTTTCAAAAAATCGATAATAGGTTCAACGAAGAGCCTAAAATTAGCCTTAAATTATGGTGCACTCAATATTCTCATATTCCTTCTATTTGAGATTTGGTTCTGCTAGCTTAACGATTAAGCTAGCAAAACCCAGGATTGTTTTAAAAACAATGTGCGAAAAAATTGGCAATAGGCTAGGATCAGAGCCTAAAATTAGCCCCAAATTATGGCATGATTAGTTTTGTGATTGAACTTTGTTTGGTTTGCTATTGGTTTGTCATGTTCACATGTTAGCTTAACGGTTAAGCTAGCAAAACCCATGATTTTTTTAAAAAACTGCGCGAAAAAATTGGCAATAGGCTAGGATCAGAGCCTTAAATTAGTCTGAAATTATGGCATAATCAGGTTTGTGATTGAAGTTTTTTTTGGTTTGCTACTGGTTTGTCATGTTCATGTTGGATTTGGGAAATTTTTTGCAGAAAATGATTTTCAAAAAAATCGATAATAGGTTTAACGAAGAGCCTAAAATTAGCCTTATATTATGGTGTACTCAATATTTTTATATTTCTTCTATTGAGATTTGGTTCTGCTAGCTTAACGGTTAAGCTAGCAAAACCCATGATTTGAAAAAAAGAACAGTGTGCGAAAAAATTCGCAATAGGCTAGGATCAGAGCCTCAAATGAGCCTGAAATTATGGCATAATTAGGTTTGTGATTGAAGTTTTTTTGGTTTGCTATTGGTTTGTCATGTTCATGTTGGATTTGGTAAATTTTTTGCAGAAAATGATTTTTCAAAAAATCGATAATAGGTTCAACGAAGAGCCTAAAATTAGCCTTAAATTATGGTGCACTCAATATTCTTATATTCCTTCTATTTGAGATTTGGTTCTGCTAGCTTAACGGTTAAGCTAGCAAAACCCATGATTGTTTTAAAAAACAATGTGCGAAAAAATTGGCAATAGGCTAGGATCAGAGCCTAAAATCAGCCCTAAATTATGGCATGTTTAGTTTTGTGATTGAACTTTGTTTGGTTTGCTATTGGTTTGTCATATTCACATGTTAGCTTAACGGTTAAGCTAGCGAAACCCATGATTTATGTTTTTAAATCAGTGTGCGAAAAAATTGGCTATGGGCTAGGATCAGAGCCTTAAATTAGTCTGAAATTATGGCATAATCAGGTTTGTGATTGAAGTTCTTTTTTGGTTTGCTACTGGTTTGTCATGTTCATGTTGGATTTGGGAAATTTTTTGCAGAAAATGATTTTCAAAAAAATCGATAATAGGTTTAACGAAGAGCCTAAAATTAGCCTTAAATTATGGTGTACTCAATATTTTTATATTTCTTCTATTGAGATTTGGTTCTGCTAGCTTAACGGTTAAGCTAGCAAAACCCATGATTTTTTTAAAAAAACAATGTGCGAAAGAATTGGCAATAGGTTAGGATTGGAGCCTAAAATTAGCCTTAAATTATGGCATAATTAGTTTTGTGATTGAACTTTTATTTACGAAGTGGTTCTGCTAGCTTAACGTTAAGCTAGCAGAACCCACGTTTTTTTACATAAATCGAAGAGCAATAAATTCGGCAATAGGGTAATAAATTAGCCTTAAATTAGCCTAAAATTATGGCCGAAGAAAAAATTGAAAAATTCAAAGTGGTTTTGCTAGCTTAATGGAGGTATAGAAAACTCATGATGAAAGACAGGAGACGCCTGGAAGATATTTTCGAAAAATCGAGCTAGATGTTGTCAGAAAAATTCCAAGACGCCTTGGAGAATTGATAAAACATCCATACTGAAGGCATCAATTCTTTGTAGGAAATCCCCACTCAAACAATTATTGGTACATATATACAGATACATACAGCAATGAAAAGCTTCATAATATCATCAATCAAGGATGATATTTTATATCTTCTAGATGAACCAAGTATTGATAAATGTAATATTTGATATAACTCTCAATTCATTTTATTTAGTTTCGGGTTGAAATTGCTTAGAGAAAATTCATGGAAGACAACTCCTTGGAAAATCATACTGAATATTTGTAGAAAAACTCCAGGACGCCTCAGAAAAATGATGCTTCTGTAGAAAATGCAGAAAGAGGTTTTACCAATTTTTCATTTCCGTCAATGCTCTCAATGGTGCAAGAGGCTCTAGGATTACCGAAATAATTATTTCAATGATACAGAACTATTTCATACTTTTGTATCATTATTCTTTCAAGTGTACAAAACTATATTTTGTAATGATAGATATTTCTCAAAATATAGTGAACACCTCGGTAAACACATTCTGTAACATCATGAGAAATTTCTTTTATTATTATCAAAACATTTTTTGACATATAGAGAAATAAATGTTGTTGGAAGCAACAAATTTCATCACAACTAAAGAAACTTTCTTCCGAAATAACGAAATTTCTCTAAATATTGAAGATTCCATACTGGGATTTTGAAAGAAATGGATTATAGTATTTACAGAAATTTTCATTGGCGCTATATAGCGAGAGAAATTTCTGTAATATGTAGTGATTTCTTTTATTTTCCTAGTATTTTCTTTCTGTGTGTGGCATTATCAACCAGCATGCCTATATACATTTTCTGGGGCAATACAAATTGGGTACCATCAAATACAATCTGATAAAGCGATCGACAAAAATGTTCTGATTTTTATACAGGGTGATTGACAATTTGCGACTTATTTTGTGATTGCTCATAAAGGGCGCTAGTGGCACTCCGTTACTTCGATAATTTACATCACATCTTCTTGTCAATTCATTGATGATCAACAATAAATAAGTGAAAATTCTGAAAGCTCGTTCAATTTCACATGAAAAATATACTCCTTATAGTCCTTATCAAACTGTCTAAACGGTTTTTGTGTTATTCGCTCTTGAAGAGATTCATTTTCCACTCATGACATTTCAATAATTTTATTTATTAAATTGATAATGGGAAATCTCAGGACTACAGATAGTAAATACCCGAATATTAAGATTTAGCCCATCATGTCTAATAAAAATATTGCTCGTTTAAGAGATACAGGGTGGTTAAGAAGAAGATTTTATTTCAAAATATCTGTAGTTCAAGGGTTTCTTCAATTCTTAATTTAATAAATAAAATTAGTAACATTTTATAATGGGCTTATATCACAAAAAAATGTTATTTCATAATTCGATAGAACTCACCCAAACTAGCCCACTACCGCAAACCGTTTCTTGCTGTGAGCTCCCTACGTTTTATAAAAAATTATTGAAATCCCCGATTTTTCGGACCTCTGAAAACGAGGCGATGATGTGATGTCAAAACTCTAATACTGAAACAAGACTATTCCAGACAGAGATGAATGATACATGATTTCTGACAGAGTGAATTAGCGCGAGATCACAGTTGAAAGAATTAATATATCAGTTGCCTCAGTCTCCGTCGGGCGTTTGGTATTTTCTTTTAACTATGGCGAGATGAGGTTTCTACGTCATATAAGAGGGTCCGTTTTCAGAAGGTACTATTATTTATGTCCAAATCTAAAACATTAAAGTTAATTTTTCGATCGAATTGTGTCGTTAATCATTATTTATGTATAAAACGATCATTATAAACATGGTTTGAGTTAAAAGTTCTACTAAGGTGTACACGCCCATTGGAACATAAATCTCTTCAAGAGCGAATAACACAAAAATCGTTGAAGTTAGACAATTTGATAAAGAGTACATTTTTCATGTGAAATTGAACGAGCTTTAAGATGTTTCACTTATTTTGATCATCAATGAATCGACATTGAGGATATAATGTAAATATAACAGAGTGACACTAGCGCCCTCTATGAATAATCACATAATAAGTTGCAAATTCATATTTCTCATTCAAGATTTCATGTTCATGCTGTTAAAAATAACAAAGTTATTGTGAAATTTTGAAATAAAATCTCCTCCTAGAACACCCCGTATCTCCTGAACCAGCAACATTCTCATCAGACATATTGGGCTAAATCTCATTATTTTTGTGTATACTATATCTGTAGTTCAGAAACTTCCCATTCTTAATGAAGCACCCTGTATCTGCTTTAGTTTTGCGAGTCTTTTTTTCTTCTTGACGTTTGAAGAAGAAAAGACGTCATCAATAATATCAAGAGCCACCTCAACATGATACTCAAATATAAAAGCACCACCTAGGTATCCCTCTACAATATTTAAAACACCCAAATGCAGATAAAGATCAACACTTGTATCATCAACAAGATTGGATGTTCCTTCATTAATTATACGTCCCATGAATTATACGCTCCAGCAGCTCCTTCTCTATAGTACTGTACAAAAAAATCAACAATAAATATCGAAAAAAGAACACATCACTGTCTGAGTGTAGTGATTAGGTAGTGGCTAGTGACTAATCAGAAACCGCATTCCTATACCTGCCGGAGATTTGAATATAAGGTCGTATAGGAACCCAAACCCATGTTTGGATACGTTTGGATATGACAGATCCATACATTTTATATTTTATATAATTAACAGCAACTGGTGGTATTGAACATCATCAGAAGACTCGTCAGACAGCGTCAGAAGATATAAAGAAAGAAATCGTAACCATTGTTATCGATCGAGGGCAGTAGAGTAATTAAGAATCATCCCTGGGGGGAGGGGGGTTAGTTCCAATAAACAATATTTAGGGAAAAAAGCAATATGTAGGTAACTTACGTTGGTTTCAATGAGTGTTGCATCATTTGGTACCAATAACAAAATAAAGAAATAGTATTGAGAAATAATCTAATGATATCACATATCAACAGGTACAAATATTGAAATAGGAACAAGAAAAAAACGAAAATTGAAAATTCGTCTAATTCAGTTACAAAATACTTATTACGGAGGTGCTAATATTTTTCATGTTGTGTATTCAACAACAAACTTTTATTATTTTATTTTCTACTTTTTTAGTTTGTGCGGGCTATCTGTAATAGCGTTCTTTTTTTGTTTTTTAAACTATTCTATTTATTTTCAGATTGAGTAGGATTTGTAAGGATGCAGCTAACTACAAAATCGTGTTTTATAGTTTTTCTATTTTTGTAACTATATGTACAGGGTCCAAACTTGCTGGGACACATAATAGAGGTCAAAATGATTTGATTTGACCCACTCCAATTATATACCAAAATATACCGTTTGCCCGTGAGAAAAGTTCAAAGTTTCCATAAAGAAACACATTTTTGGTCACTGTTCAGGAACGAGGGATGAAATTTAACAAACGTGAATTTTAAAGGATTACTCTCCTTTCAGTGATCAAGTAAACCCAAAAAACATTTCTTTCAAAACATTCTTAAGTGAGTTAAGGGTGCAGAGTTCTGAATTCATTTTAAAGAGAAGACATATTAATAAATTAATTATCTTCATTTTGTTACTCACGAAAAAACTTCGTACTCCCCATATTTCCTAAGGAAAAATAGTACATTCATTTTAGTTCTGTGCAATCGGAATATGGACCTATTGTCACCTTTCTTGGGAAAATCACGTGAGATCAATTGCTAAAAGTGCATCCCAAAAACTTGGTTTACTGTTTCAGGCCAGGAGCTATTCCACTTCCAGTCAGCTGCTTATGATCTATAAGGCACAGATCCGACCTGTCCTGGAATACTGTTCCCATATTTGGAGTGCCTGAAACTGTTGGATTCTGTCCAAAAAAGGGCAATTCGTCTCGTGGGTGATGCCTCGCCCACACTCACTCACTTCTCTGGAACACCGTAGAAAAGTTGGCGATCTGGCTCTATTTAATATATTTCCAAGGACGATGCTCTTCTGAAATATCAAAAATTGTTCCTCCCTTGGCAGTCTCCGCGAGATTAACCCGTCGAGTTGAGGCTTCGCACCCCTTCGTGCTCACTTTGGAGACCTGATACAGAACATCTCTTTCCAAAGACTCGTTCATCCAACGAACAGCGAGGCTCTGGAACACATTGCCAAGGGAGGTGTCCCCCGAGGCATATAACCTCCAGAAATTGAAGAAGAATTCCAATTCCTACCTTATTTCCCTTGGTTCTCACGATGTTCTCTGAACATTACAGGATATCCCTTTTCGTGGGAACCAGAACTTGAGAAAAAGGTACATAAATGAATTGACGGGGAATGCAAAGTTTTACAGGTTAATGAAAAAGGGGTGTGCATAAATCCGCCTTAACTCTTGCAAAAAACGTTCACAAAAAGGGGGAGGTTATGTTGTGAGTACCTTGTTTGGAATTTTTTGAATTCACGTCTTTTTCACGTCATATGACATCAACTCATGACTGACGTGAAAAAACGTCAATGAAACGTCATCTGGTTGTCTGGGAAATCCTACAAAAATCAACATCGCGCCTGAAACATGTCTAGACAATGACTAATCACAATCCAAACTGCACCTACATAATTGAACACCTGAACGTCTCGTTAAATCTGAAAATCATCTTCCGATAAAAGCTCTTCTCTCCACGAAGAATGTCGAATTAAAATTTTTGTTCGACATGAATGTGTCTGCGGTATGAATGAGTGAGGTGCTTCGAAGGAGAACGTGGGAAATTGATTAAACAAAATAATACAAATCAAGATAATATTGAAAGTCAACTAAAACCATTCAATCGAATGGTTCGAGGTCGAGGAATGAATGAAACAAAAAATTGATCATTCGAAATAGTGGTTACATAGCCTATTACTTGGTGTTGATAGAACGCTGAAACTCAGCTCCAAATAAAGCATGGTATTTTTTAATTCAACGAATTCCATTGGGTTTCACTGGTTACTTAGAACTAGAGTTCCCAAATGTACTTGACATTGCTGTTTTGACGTTTTTGTTTAATATACAAAAAACGTCGAAATAGCATCAGTGTCAAGTACCTACATTATTTAGAAACTCTACTGGGAACTAATTATAATATAATAATAATAGTTTATTCGCTAAGTCATACAGGAAAACAATATTACAAAATAAATCTCTGGTAGTAGTCCATGCTCAAATTGGAGGTGATGAGATAATTAAGAGAACAAACTCAAAGTCTCGCTCCAAGTAAATTATAATCAAATAATATATGCTATATGCTACATGTTTCGACTCCTAGGAGTCATCATCAGGCTAAAATACAACACTTATAAATGAAAGAAGTTCCATCACTATTGGAAAAGGGGTGACATACCTTGCTAGGTAGGAGGAGAAAGGAAACTATAAAATTGAGAACATAGTTCTTAAGGCTTTTAAGCCCAAAATAATTTCAAGTAACATTTTTGAATTTTGGTTTTTTGAACCCCCAAGTAAACATTTTTCTAAGATGCTTCTTTTGGATCAGATAAACATTGTTTACAGCAAATGGCGCGGTTATGAAGTGAACAAACCGACAGACTACTTGATTTGACAGATAAAAATTATTATTCGACAAACAAGTGACAAATGTCATCTATCAAAAACACAAAACATTGAAGTTGACTTAATGGACCATACATCAAAATTCATAACAAACAAAGAAATGTGTCTAGATTGACTAAGTCGGGTATTTAAAATTGTGTTTTTTTGAAATAGGAATAACAACGTTGAAAAAGGAATTGCCAATGCAACCAATGAATGGAGAGGAAGATTACAAAATGGAATTGAAAGTGGATAGGCAATCAAATCTAACTTGTTCATTAAGACAAACAGTTGAATTTGAATGGGCAGATCTATTGATTTCTAGGATTTCCAGAAGGTTAAGCTTTTTTCCTTTAGGATGAACATGTAGAACTTCAAAATCTTCTACTATATTATGTTTGTGTTTATTCTCGAGAACATGGTTTGCGAAAGAAGATGTAGTGTTGATAATATCAGAGTTAATATATTTGTCAATTATCTTTTTATGTTCTGCTATCCTGGTGGAAAAAGCTCTCCCTGTCTGACCAACGTATTCTGCATTGCAATCAGAGCATTTGATCTTGTAAACGCCTGACTTAGAATGTACAGGGTTTTTATCTTTGTTGTTTTTTGTTAATAACAAAGATAAAAACCCTGTACATTCTAAGTCAGGCGTTTACAAGATCAAATGCTCTGATTGCAATGCAGAATACGTTGGTCAGACAGGGAGAGCTTTTTCCACCAGGATAGCAGAACATAAAAAGATAATTGACAAATATATTAACTCTGATATTATCAACACTACATCTTCTTTCGCAAACCATGTTCTCGAGAATAAACACAAACATAATATAGTAGAAGATTTTGAAGTTCTACATGTTCATCCTAAAGGAAAAAAGCTTAACCTTCTGGAAATCCTAGAAATCAATAGATCTGCCCATTCAAATTCAACTGTTTGTCTTAATGAACAAGTTAGATTTGATTGCCTATCCACTTTCAATTCCATTTTGTAATCTTCCTCTCCATTCATTGGTTGCATTGGCAATTCCTTTTTCAACGTTGTTATTCCTATTTCAAAAAAACACAATTTTAAATACCCGACTTAGTCAATCTAGACACATTTCTTTGTTTGTTATGAATTTTGATGTATGGTCCATTAAGTCAACTTCAATGTTTTGTGTTTTTGATAGATGACATTTGTCACTTGTTTGTCGAATAATAATTTTTATCTGTCAAATCAAGTAGTCTGTCGGTTTGTTCACTTCATAACCGCGCCATTTGCTGTAAACAATGTTTATCTGATCCAAAAGAAGCATCTTAGAAAAATGTTTACTTGGGGGTTCAAAAAACCAAAATTCAAAAATGTTACTTGAAATTATTTTGGGCTTAAAAGCCTTAAGAACTATGTTCTCAATTTTATAGTTTCCTTTCTCCTCCTACCTAGCAAGGTATGTCACCCCTTTTCCAATAGTGATGGAACTTCTTTCATTTATAAGTGTTGTATTTTAGCCTGATGATGACTCCTAGGAGTCGAAACATGTAGCATATAGCATATATTATTTGATTATAATTTACTTGGAGCGAGACTTTGAGTTTGTTCTCTTAATTATTACAAAATACATTTAAACTAGGTACTTGATGTGGAATAAACCCAACAGCTCCCATGAAGTTTCCTTGTTATGGGAGTATTGAATCTAAATACAATCATCTTGTATAGTCTAGTGATGAAGAATATAATGACTATACAAATAAACACACATACATAAATCAAATAATAGAGCAAACATATTTTTGAAATGAAAAAGTGACTTTTCTCGCATTATTTTAACATATTTTTTTAATTTTCTTATTTATTCCATCAATTTTTACATACATTCATGAATTAAGAGATATAATATAGAAACATACAATGCAAAAGTTTTTTTTTTGTAAATGACAATTTTTAACTCCCTTATTTTCGTTACTAAAGAATAAAAAAGAAGACGTTCGAATTTTTTTCCCAAATACTCAATCTGTTTTTGATGTTTTGTATACGTGGGTTTATGTTTTAGGAATGTAATCTTGCTTTACTCATTCCTCGACTCATTCATATTACAAATGTAATTCGAAATGAATACCATCAGGTGTGGTAGTAATTAAGAGTTTGTTCTGAAAATAATACCCTGGTACCTGGTAGTGCGTACCTAGTAGTACCAGTTTTAGGCCGAATTTAGGTGTTAACTGTTTACAAACACCTTTCAAAAACTATCAAACAATTCATTATTATCTGATGCAAATCAGTAAATTCGTCTTTTACTTCATTACAAAAACATCCCTAAGCTTATTGATTAAAATATGGGCAAATTGGGGAAAGAGAGATCGAACATGTCCTTTGTTAAGCAGGTCTATATTCTTATTAGTACCTAACTGACGTTAATACGAGGAAAATGTGACAAATTCTCAAAATCTAGAAAAAATCTTATTATGGATGTCCTGAATCGAGTCCAATACACCAATTGCACACCTACATTGTAACTTAGATTAAGAGTCATGAATTTTCTTTGAAAACTGGACAAGATACAAAAACCCCATGGAATAGTAAATTTGAATCTTCAATTGTTTAATCGAATATCAAACATGAAGGAAAACAGTGGAGCATAATGATTTTCACAATCAAGTAAAACCTTAAGGTAATGTAATGATTACGGCGAATCTGATGGGGTATTAAAAATAAACCTGTCAAGCTCAACAAAAACAATGTTTTTCAACTTCAAAACGTAGTATACATGTTCATGATATGTTTCTAGTTCTATCGCCTATTCAATTTTCGCGATAACAAACTGAAACACATTTTCTTTATATCAACAAAATCACTTTTTTTTAATGAAAATGAGTGATCCCTATATTTTTTCCCGTAATTCGATGAAACCCGTCAATTTGAACTCAAAAATATATATCATTGAAATTGAAATATTATTATCGAATAAAATATAGATCAATTCATTTGAATGCTTTTCTCCTAGCCACCCTGTATTTTGTCGATATGGGGAAAAATGAGCACAGATTCAAAAAATTCGTGTAGAACTATTCCGGGAAAGTATTCAGATGGCCAGAATTCGTTGAGAATTAAGAGGATAAACGGGGTGACACATTTAAGTGGTTCACCCTGTATACATATGTGATGATATGTTGAACACCATGTATAGTAAACTGAATTAACTCTTAGCTCGTGACAACCAAATCGAAATCAATTTTCCACATAAACAAAACAAAATTTTCGGTTGTAATTTCAATCGAGTGGATTTCAGAAATAATTCCGATTGAGTCAACACTCGATTAGCAATATTATATCAATATTATTAGAAATTTGACCGTGTACAGTGGTGTCAATTCACACTCCATAGGGAAAAACACACGGATGTGGTAATTTAGAGGCGTTCTGAAATATCTATTCAAAAGAAATACCAAAAGGATGAAAAGTAATTACTTTCGATAGTGGTATTATTCAAGTTAACGCAAAAAATACACTTATTATATGACATTAACACCTAGTTACACCATGACCAAACACGAATAATTCGAAACCATGTATGAATCATGAGATTTGGTGCTAATATCGTTCACTAATCGTCTTGCATTCTCCCATGTGAATAAATAATGTTGCTGATTGAAATTACCCCCCGAAAAACCTATAAACTCCACGAATTCTGTTATCCAGATTGATATAGGTGACAATAATAACGGATGATTTCGTGAAAATCGAACCAGATTGAAACATAAAATTGAATATCAAAGTATAAATTTTCTGCACAGAAAAATATTGAGTAAATATCTTGATCGAGATCTTGATAGATGGCGACACTAGCGCTCCTTCGACGCTCGTCTCTCGACAGCCTTCAAATAGTATCTGCTCAGACTTCAGAGATAAATTGTAATGTCTCAACTCTCACTACAATGGATCATTTCATGCACTAATTACTAATGTGAGTATATCGGAGTCGTGTTATTCAACTGTCACAGGCAGACAAGAAAGCACCGCGTGTTAACACAACACTCAATAAGTGTGTTCTCACAACAGAATATCCGAGAAATATTCACATATCATAATATTATCAGAAAAAGCAGGAAAGCAACGGATACAGTGTTGAATAACATGAACCGATCAAATCAGCACTAGGTACTCTAGTGTAGTTCTTGACTGTATGAACGAATGACACTCTTTGATGGTGTTAAAAAATATCAGTGTTAATTCCCACTAAAATAATCAGGACCCCAGGGGACACCCAAGTGTCGGTGTGAACTGATGTTATTTTTTTTTCTCTGTGTATTCTAATTCATTATGAGCAAGAGTGCTTAGCAACTCATTGAGAAAGTAATACCTATCTAACGACTCGTCCATGATATTCAAGGGATGTTGGTCATGTAAAATCTTCCCCGTGGCTTACATCGAAGATATCCTCAAAGTTTTTCATGAGGTTTGAAATGTAACTCGATTTTGTGAAAATTTCATGTACCCACACGATAATGTAGTGTAATTGTTCCATTATGAAGAATTACATTTCAAAGGTAGCAAGTAGTACTTCTAACTAATACGTACCCATAACACAGACACCATACAATCCATAAAACCTCAAAGAAACACCACCAAACCGCATATCCACTCGCAAATAACTCACCCGAAGCGCGAGATATTCCTTTCCGGCGCCAGCTCACCGAGATACCGGTCGACGAATAATGAAACCCCTGCGTCGAGTACCGGTGGTACCGGTGTCGAGAGATGGTACCACGAGCGAACTCCGTCCTCGCAAGAATGTCGACTACACTCCCGAAGAGCCAAGAACGAAGAACTATCTCGAGGCACCATCAACAATCAACCTGTCGAGCGGCCATTCCGACCGGACTGTACGCATTCGACGGGTCTATGATATGCGATGGAACTGACAGAAGTTATAAAGCGTTATCTCTCTATGCAGTACCAACACTCAGAAGACAGTGCAATGCAAAGAAGTCTGAAAACAGTTTAAACCTATCGTACACTCGGTACCATCTGATATCAGTTAGATATGACATCTCCAGAGAGCACATACCTCTTTCTACACTAAATGCTCCTGACTTACCCTGCGCAACAGTTTCCGAGTGCAGATCTCGCACAGTCGCTGACTTCTTTTCAAATTTAGCACTTTCTCGAAATTATGCGATAGAACTCTTGGGAGCTATGAAAAGTTATCTCTCTATTATCTCCCTATGGAGTACCAACACTCAGAACATAATGCAATGCATAGGAGTCTAAGTACAGGTGAACAGCGATGCACGTAGGTTTCATCGCACACTCATCTCATCTGGGGTTCATTCAAAATGAAAAAAAACTATGACGGCTTCATATAGAGCGAAGGCCTCTCTCTACACTAAATCTTCCTGACTTACCCTGCGCAGTAGTACCCGAGTGAATCTCGCACAGTTGCTGACTGACTGGAGAAATTACTTCTCTTTTAGTGTAGCAGTTTCTCGATAATATGTGATGGAACTCATAGAAGTTAGAGTTATCCCCCTATGGAGTACCAACATTCAGAAGACAATGCAATGCATAGGGAGTCTGAGAATAGGTGAACAGCGATGCACGTATGTTTTATCGCACTTTTATCTCATCTGTGGTTCATTCGAAAAGAAAAAAAATGTTATGACAGCTCCATATAGAGCACAGACCTCTCTCTACACTATATCTTCCTGACCTTGCGCAGTAGTTCCCGAGTGAATCTCGCACAGTTGCTGACTGACTAGAGCAACTACTTCTCTTTTAGTGTAGCACTTTATCGAAAATATACGATGGAACTCATAGGAGTTATGAAGGGTTATCTGCCGATGGAGTACCAAGACTCAGAATGCAATGCATAGGAGTCTAAGTACAGGTGAACAGCGATGCACGTAGGGTTTTATCGTACCATCTATCATCAGGGGTTCATTCGAAAAGAAAAAAAGTTATGTTATGTTATGACAGCTCCATATAGAGCATAGGTCTCTCTCTCTACACCAAATCCTCCTGACATACCCTGAGTAGCAGAGCACAAACATCTTTGTACACTAAATCATTCTGAGATACCCTGAGCAGCAGATCCAAATTATGTCTCGCACAGTCGCTGACTGACTGAAGCCACTATTCTTTTTTAGTTCTAGGAGTTATGAAAAGTTACTAACACTCAGAAGAGAAGATAATAGGATCTATCATACACTCATATCATCCCTGGGGTCACTCAAAAGATACTATTATCATCTATTATGACAGCTTCAGAGAACACAAGCCTTTCTCTACCCTAAATCCCCCTGATATGCGATGGATTTCATAGCATTTCAGGAAAATACGTACTGGCTCACTGTAGCTACTATTTTCTATTCTTTTGTAGCATATTTTTGATGATATTCGATGGAACTGACAGAAGCTATACAAAAGAGTCCCCTTCGTAATCGCAATCAATGGTCAAAAGTTTATGCAATACCCACGATTCCACCTAGTGCCAACAAAGCTTGTGAGTTGGGATATAGCTGCCGAAAGAAGCTGTCACCCTTCCAATACCTAAACAAGCGTGGGAACTGATAATCCGTTTCGGTTCAATATTGTATTTCTATTCATCTTCTTGATCTCTCGAAAGAAATCATCAGTCCACGCATCATCTCCAACAAAAGTCATCCTTCCGCGACGGACCTTTTCCAAAGCTACTAATCCAAAGAGCGAGTGAATGTGGAGAAAATTGAAAAAGAACTGGAGGGACTGTGTGGGGTGCAGGTAAGCAGAAGACTTGATTATAACCCCTCACCCCTCACAAAGAGAGATCGAAGTGGCTGCTCAGCCAAAGGCGACAAGGAGTCAAACTCCTAATTGGAGTCTTTACCGGTCACTGCAAACTCAGCAGACATCTCTCGATAATGCGTATAGTAGAGAACCCAACATGCCAGAGATGCGAGGAAGAAGAAAAAAATTCACTACCTAGGAGAATGTGAAGCGTTCAGCAGGCTGAGAATCAACAACTCTGGAACTGAAACGCTTCAGAGAGAAGAGATGAACTATCTCGAGTGGGTGGACATCCTAGATTTCATCAGAAGGTCTAGAAGGTTCGCCGAAGTAGCCGAGTAACGAAGTCCATGAGGGCCTACTTGCCTGGCTTCAGCCTCCTCACCATTACTACTTACTATTAAGAGCATTGAATTGAAAAAGAGTCTAAAATTGTTCTAAAATTGTTCTATCCGTCATTCGGTTGCCCCCCTACGAGCAACCCTCAGAAGTCTTCGAAAGTCTTGTGCGAGCAAGGAATGACGGTAAATTATTGGTATTATTGTTCATGGTCTAAAATTTCGTTATTGCATGCTATGTACAGTATTAAAAAAAGCGTACAAGTATTAGAGAGAGAAATTAACGTCATCCTATCTGCGTAAAATGGGCTATCGGGAATGATTGTTTACTAAATGTTGCCAGTTGTCATAGGTTGTCGAAAATACAAAGCATTGGCTGAGCCAGTTTTACACAATTAGACCTAGGATAACGTTAACCTCTGTTTTTAATACTGGTACGCTATTATATTGAATACAACTGTATGTACTAATTATAAGAAAATAAAAACGACCACGCATAGTAGTCCGCTTGATTGAATACCTGAATAAATACTGCTTAGCAAGCAGTATGTAAACGTAATACGGTCAATTCAACATACAAATTGCCTAATTAGTCAAGATATCCAAATGAGTATTATTAACACATTCACTGCTCCGGTAACATGTATGTGAGTTGTCCTGGTGCCACCTACTTTTTTCGGTGATTATGTCAATTTGATGTTGGTAGTAGCTAGGTAGCATTTATATCAACATGGATTTTGGAGTAATTTGAAAAAAAAAACAAAAACGCCCCTGAGGCGGTGTGGGCACAGAGCAAGCCGATTGCCTGGTATGTGCCGGAGACCGCCCCTGGGGCGTTTGATGAAAGTCGTGATGAAACGATAAGTTTATGTATATTTTAAAAAGTACATGTTCAAAAACTATTATAAAAATTATAAAACAATTCGCTTCGGCTTATTATAAAAGCAAAAAATAAAAATACAAATAAATAACCGTCTTCCCTTCCAAAACACTCTATATAATATCAGCACGAATAAAATTTCTCGGAACCAACACGGCCACGTTACACTTCGAACACCTGTGGTATGCCTACACTCATTAACATGCGAAGACCAACTGACTCAACAATTTTATACAGCAATGAAACTGAAATATCCGTGAACGCCTCTCGGGCGGGCTCGGCGTGGCGAGCACTGTCATGTGAACGCCGCAGGGGCGGTCTGGGCAGTGAATGTGTTAAAGTTAATTGGATGATTTGGATGTGTTCTTATTTGCTTTCAAGCACTCCTCGTCTTATCTCGAGGTGTACAACCGGAAAAATTACTGTAATTTGTGCAGCACTTCCGAAATATATGATGGGAGAAATGCAAAAACAACAATGAAATAAGCGTTATCAATCTCAAACGTAAAGTACAATTGAAAATTTGAGCGAGTCTCGTTCTAGATTTGAATTTTTCAACCCATGTATCACTACCATCAAATATTAGTATACTTATATCATTCATAAGAAAAATAGACGATTGAAACAATATATCTCGGATCAGCTTATAAATACTACATTGCCCATTCTTGCAAAAAAATATTCAAATGACAAAAAGGAAGTTGAAATGTGTGTATCGGCGATATATTTTTTTGTATTTGTAAAAGTTAAATTTGTATACATTTTTGTAAAATTTGTTTATCGCTACTTCGACGTTGGGAATTAACTCCCCAGAAGTAGGAACTTGCACGGGGTAAGGAAGAGCGGGACCTACAGGTTATAGTGGAATCAAGAAAAATGCCCAGCCAAGCCGGATTCCAACCGACAACACCTTACAGCTCGGACATCGGAAATCAATTCATATAGCTGTGATAAATATTTAGTAAAAGAAGTCAATTTTTATAGAATACATTCAGCAAAACGTGATTTCCTTTGCGTTAACTTTCATTTCTACACCTTTTCCAGTTCTATTTCAGTAAGCGTCAATTCAATTTCAGTATAGTCAATTGAATTTAGAAATTGTATTGCAGAATAGTCAATTCAATTACAGAATGCTGATGAAGGCCAGTATTTCCGTCCACTCTAATATGATCAACTCCTCCAGTTGGAGTTTGTCGACTTCAAAGATTTCAAATCTCAGCCTCCCGTACGCCTCGCACTCGCCAAGAAAATGGAGTGACGATTCTTCGTCTTCCTCACATCTGCGGCAAGTGGGGTTGTCTTCTATAAGTGTACGGTGTCTGCCTAGCCTGTTCTGTCCTGTGAGAACTCCTATGAGGAGGCGGAGTACTTAGCGGTCTCTGCCAAGCAGCCAGTCCTTCCTTGATTTGCTAGGACCAGCCACTAATTCTTTGGCCTGCCTGCAACCTGTGATTTTTCTCCAGTATTCTCCTAGTGCCTTGTCTGCCCATTCATCAAGGGCTGACGTAGTTTGGCTCCTTGCTATACCTAGTGCAAGCTCTGGTCCCAGAAACGGCTCCGCGGATCCGGCCCTGACAAGTTCGTCTGCTGTTTCGTTTCCGGGCACACCACGTGACCCGGGACCCATACCAGTTCACTTCCTTTGATTCGGTCAATATCTCAAGGGCATTTAAACATTCCTGTACCAATGCCGAGCTTGGTCTGGGATGACAGATAGCCTAAGGGCTGCCTGACTATCCAAACAGATGCTGCTCTGGTCCCTCTTTCGCCTCTTACCTCTCTGCTACGACCAGGATAACGAACACCTCAGCTCGGTAAACTGTGGTGTATTTTCCTAGAGCGTAGCTTTCTTGTATGTTTCTCCCTTCGGGATTAAACCCTGCGCCCGAGGTCTGTTTGTCAGTCAGACGGGATCTGTCTGTGTAACATACTGAGCTTCCTGAGCGAAACTTCACTGTATTGCTTCTCCATTTTTCTCTGCTTGTAATAGTGAGTTTAAACTTCCTATTCTATCTCAGCCTGTCCTGCACTTTATTCACTCTGAGAGTGGATATAGGAATCTCCTGCTCTACCCACTTTGCTATTTTTGTATGTCCTGTTATTTTCCCTTCACTCGTCCAGTTTCCTGAGTCCTGCATCCTCAGGTGGGCCGTCATTGCTTCCTTCTTTATCTGACCGTACAATAATGTTTCGCTTTCAATGAACATCATGGAAAAAACGGGGAAAACGAGACATCGTCTTCCAAGTGCTTACAATCCTAAGCTGAAGCGACGTCAAACGAGATTAAGATAACAGCAACTAGCCCAGTAGTCTTTCTCCCGTCGGATAATCTTTTGCGGTATCTCGGTACTCAGATCTAACTATCTTCCCTTGTGACAGCTGTCAGCGTTTTATATCTCACGTATACCTGAACTACGGTAATAATATGAATATACAGGATTAAAGCCTCCCAGACTGGTTTGTTGCATTCCGACAAAAAGTGCGGTTTCTGTAACTCCGACAGATCAGGATAGGACTCGAAAACAAAACACCCAGTTTTAGTACGGTCACAAGTCCCCTGCCAGTTCAGTATTAGCTGGAATTAGTATACTTGGCAGGTGTCTAGAAAGAATGATATCATAAGTATAATGCTGATTTTTAACGATATACAATACGAAAGAATGTTACAGGGTTATCGTTTTATATTCTACACTGTTAACACCTAGTTTTCGAACAGTATTAGGTATTAAAAATTTGAAGAACTAAAATAAAGTATGAGACCTTCCAAGGAATCCTAATCTGGAATAGAAAACCAACTATTGACGAGATATATAGTCTATACCTACCACCTATAGTAGGTTAAAATACTAGATTCGTTGATTCGTATATAGTAAAACCAGGAAAATTACACACTGGAATTGAAGAAGATTTAAAGGGTATTGGATTAGCTGGAAAGAAAAGCAAAACTGGAATAACTAACCGGAAAAGAATATCAGAAGAACGGGACCACTGGTGAACGACTGGAAAATTAGGATATGGAGAATATTGAAGCAAACGATGCTAGGCTAGGTGAATCGGAGGGAAGGACGAAAGCAGGAAAATTACACACTGGAATTGAAGAAGATTCAAACGACAAACGGTATTGGATTAGCTGGAAAGAAAAGCAAACTGAAATAACTGACCGGAAAAGAATATCAAAAGAACGGGAAAACTGGTAAACGACTGGAAAATGAATCTGGTGAAGTGAAACCGTGCTCTCAGAGCTCTCTGAGCATTTGTATCCTGCCAAGTCCTTGACTACACTTGAGCAAGGCCAACAGCTATCCTCGCTTCTGATTGGCCTGCCTCGACTGTCCTCGTGAAAATGCCGGTAATAACCTTGGAAGCCGGAGTTATCCTTGGAAAATGAAGAACACCGAAACAATACTTTCTCAACCAAAAAGGGCTTTGGAACATGATAAACTTTCTTTGAGCCTCGGTCTCAGCAGAACATGTGGAAATTATGAATTTTCAGGAAAACTTCTCAGGGGCTCGCAATAGTTTCAGGAAATGTTCTTGACAGTCTAAGAAAGGAAACAAAGTTACATTAATCGAGATTACTTTCAAAACACAAAAGATACGATACCAAAGGATTTTCCTTACTTGTAGATCACAGAGTCAAATTTTAGAGGTAGAATAAGGCTGTAACACCACAAACGGCATCCCTAGTAGTTGGTATACGATGATATCTTTCAGGACAGGATTTGAATTAGGAGTGTATCTTTTCAATATCTGCTACATATCGAGTAGAAGGTTATTATCAGATTTATAAGAAAATTTTGAACCCCTGTATCCTTGGCCATGACATCTCAGCCATGACTATATTTACTCTCATATCTGTCCACACCTGAAATGAATGATAAACGACAGGACTCTAGATACAGATACTAGATACAGATACTAGATACAGATACTAGATACAGATACTAGATACAGATACTAGATACAGATACTAGATACAGATACTAGATACAGATACTAGATACAGATACTAGATACAGATACTAGATACAGATACTAGATACAGATACTAGATACAGATACTAGATACAGATACTAGATACAGATACTAGATACAGATACTAGATACTAGATACTAGATACTAGATACAGATACAGATACTAGATACTAGATACAGATACTAGATACAGATACTAGATACAGATACTAGATACAGATACTAGATACAGATACTAGATACAGATACTAGATACAGATACTAGATACAGATACTAGATACAGATACTAGATACAGATACTAGATACAGATACTAGATACAGATACTAGATACAGATACTAGATACAGATACTAGATACAGATACTAGATACAGATACTAGATACAGATACTAGATACAGATACTAGATACAGATACTAGATACAGATACTAGATACAGATACTAGATACATATACTAGATACATATACTAGATACATATACTAGATACATATACTAGATACATATACTAGATACAGATACTAGATACAGATACTAAATACAGATACTAGATACAGATACTAGATACAGATACTAGATACAGATACTAGATACAGATACTAGATACAGATACTAGATACAGATACTAGATACAGATACTAGATACAGATACTAGATACAGATACTAGATACATATACTAGATACAGATACTAGATACAAATACGAAATATAGATACTGGATACAGATACTAGATACAGATACCTACTAGGTGAATATTCCATGCGAAATGATGGTGTTATTTAACCTTCCTACGTACCCGTATTCGAGTTGTATCCCATGACATGAATAGTGTGTTGGCTCCACAGAACTAAAACACAGAGGAGAAGGGAAAAACTGTGTTATGATTTTGTTCCGGCAAGGAGAACCAATATGGCGGCGATTGCCCCTTGGCGAGTCTGCGCATTACTGAATGTCATCTGTCAGCTTTTGTGTTTATTTGGTGTTCATTCACAATTTTCCGTTTCCTGCATTTTTTCAACGTTTTCGATCAGTTTTCATTATGCCTTCAATATGATTCATTGGATTCTTCAGCAGTAGTGGCATATTTCCAAATATATATACTATTTTCGGTAAACAATGTTTTTTTAGGTTAGTAAACAGACCAGGCTTGAAAATTTTTAAGTCAATTCAAAACATGCTCGAATTTAATTGTTACCTCTTTTTCGTTTTAGGAAAAAACTATGACTTGAATCACTTGTGAAGCATTGGGGATAGCTGACACGTACATAAGTCCTAGCAAGGTTGTTTTCTCCAAGCATTTCGAGGCATCAGAGTTGTGTTTCCTGAGGACAAAGTGACAAAATGATGTTTCCAAAGATTCTATTAGCAAAAGGAAATCAACAGAGAAGTCCTCCTCCTCGACTCCAAAATAAAAAGTTGACAGGTTTGTTATTATAAGTTTCACCAATATCTATGAAATCTTCATATTATTTGTTTTATAGAATATGGCAACAAGAATTGGAAATAATGATAGATACTTGGTACTTCTGTTTACTAAAGTACTATGAAAACAAAAACAAACTAAACATTCTGCTGGAGTCTGCTTTTTTATGGGTGACATAAAAATATCATATATTGGAATAGAAACAACCTGTCCAATTCACAAGTGAAAATCCTGGTAGTAATCATCCCCCAACAATAAAGAGTGGATGTGTCTTCAAACCATTGTTGCCTACCAAATAATGAAGAAGTGATTATCATAGCTCAAGCTCAGGTAGTGCTGGATTGGAAACATACCCCTAAGAAAAATATGAAGCTGATCAAAAGAATTCGAATATACAGGTTTGTTCATTACTTTTTGAACACCTACTTATTATTGGATACATGAAAAAAAAAACAGTTTTTCAGCAGAAGAAAGATATACAACCAAAAAAGAAGTACATAGATGGAGCACTTCCAAGGAAAGTTTGAATGAAGATTCTTCCACCATCGAATCCATGTCAAAAAAAGTGATGATGAAGAAAAAAGTGACTTACGCTAATGTTTTATCAAAACATTGGTCATTTTATCGATTTATTTATTTTTAAAAAGAATATTACTATTCAATAGGATGTGATTGTGAATACATATACATTGAATACCTTAACCGAGATAGGAACTATAATAAAAATATATATTATCTATTCATCATATCTAATGTAACTGTAAAGATATATAAATAATTAAATAAATAAATAAAGTTGTAAAGAAGATTCGATCAGGAAGAAGTTGGAACCATTCAATCATCAATGAAGTTTCAACTGTTTGATAAAAGTCCATGGTTTCTCAAAGTGAAGTACAGTAGTAGTATTATTTATAGTATAGTTGATGAAGTTTTTGTTTTGTATATTGATTATTTATTGAAGACATATGAATGAGTGAATTTTTTCATGTGGATATTCTCCATAGTTCAGGGACCTATTAATTATATTATGTAGCTTATTTGATCAGTATTGAAATCAAACTTTGTGTATTTGGGTCTGTACAACACAATGTTAATTATCCAAATAAAATTCATATCAAGTTGATATTTGACTATTTGTGTTGGTAACTATTTTTTTTTGAATGAAAAAAGTTAAAAACGAATGTTGGAATGTTGTGTTATAATTTTGATTCAATTTTCAATATCCAGAAAAAAACTGTGATTGTATTTCCATTCCGATAGCTTGGGTTGAAGCAAATTCAGATTTTAACAACTGCTGTGGGGCAACAATTAAAATGACGCCGTCTCTGAGCACGAGTCAGTGCGCAGACGTGCCAAGGGGCTATCTTCGCCATATTTGATCTCCTATTAGGAACACGACTGGAATTTGTTATTCCCTTCTCCTCTGTGTTTTAGTTCTGTGGTTGGCTCAGCTGATTAGCAGTGTATTTCGATGAACCCAATGCTAGTGCGGTTGCCAGCGCATTTCTCTCGAACAAAAATTATTCTATTATCTGATCGGCTTCGACGAAACTTTTTTACGACCTCACATTACGTTCAAAGGTCCAATCTATCTGGAAATCGGTGCCTTGTCGTATTAAAGACAACCGAATTTGAATACAATCATAAAGAGCATAAAGGAAGGCCGTCTTGGGCAATATATCATCTCTTGATGTCGATTCAACAGCGTTCACAAGACAGTTGAAGTTCTGAACATATTCATAAAGGCATGACAGGCAGGTAAATTATTTTCCAAATAGACGCAGGTGTCTTCAAACGCAAGAAATAGTGCCTGATCTGAGTGTGCTGATGGTAGTTGGATGCAATGTGATCGTTATTACTAGTCAGTTTTGCTCCAATCAAATGTTAATTAAAAAAACACTTTGAATGCAAATGACCAAAAGGAGATGACATCCAGAAGAGAAAAATTAAAGAATCTACTTGCATTCTTCTGAACGGAGACAATAGCATTGCTTCTTGTTCACTTGATATAGATAGAACATGGTATTCACTAGTGAAATCTGAAAATGAAAATGGTAAATTCAAGGTTAATTAATGAAAACATCCTGTAACTCATTTGATTGCCAACGTCATCAATTGTCACTGAGAACTGAAAAGTTTCAAGACAGACACGAATTTGCTATTCAAATAACCATCTTTTATGTTGAGAACGGGAGCAGATTCGTTCCAGAAACGTCCAAAGCTAAGTGAAAATTTGATATTTTTTCTATATACCTTTATTTCTCTTATCCAAACCTTTTTCAATACAAATTGTCTCTGACAAGCTAGTGAATTTTTTCTTAGAGGCTCTCTGATAGAAACATTCTTTGAAGGCAGTGGCATTTTGGGGCATATCATCTGATTTGTATATTGAAATAATATTCATATTTTTATTTTAGAGGAACGAGGAGAGGAAATCCCATAAAATCTGGAGTAATGAATGTACCACCTCCCTGTACATATTGGTGATTTTAGAAGCACATATACTGTAAGGATTTTTGTTGATGCAAGATAATGACAGACCTCACGTCGCCCGAGTTGTGAGAAATTATCTAGAGGAAGTCTATATCGCTACCATGGCATGGCCAGCTCGAATCTCGGATTTAAATTCCATTGAGGAACTATGGACTATGGGACATTCTTGAAACAAGATAACAATGGGTACGTAACTTGAATACTTTGGTAAACGCACGGCAGAGACTGGATTTGATTTTGGGAAGACCTGGACCAACATGACATTTGGTCTCTTATTTTGGGTAGAGGCCGTCTTTGCCAAGAAGTTATGCGTGCCGCGGCGGAGATACTCGCGACCCCAGATATGCCTACTGTCCTTTTAAAAGGACATCAACTCCTTGGAAACTACAGCTTCCAGAAGTTTTTTCAAAAATTAGTAACACATTTTTGAATACTAAACTAACTTTACACAACAAACATCGAAATTTGAAACCAAACATTTTCAGACTTATCTGGGTTAATTTGGGTATTAATTTTCCATAAAAGCATGTTACGATATGAAATGGTGTTTCTCGAGTAATAGGAAAATTATGGAGTGAATCCAAAAAAAGAAATGTTGAAAAAAAAATAAGGCTAACTTTTTAGTGTAACTATTACACTCTACAGGGTATTACAAATCTCATAAAGAAAACACGCTGTAATTGCTTCACCTTCACCGTACTAAAAAGAGGTTTTTATGCGAATACAGTTTGCTCACCAAAGTTCAGAAGGAAATAACCTGTCATTCAAAACAAAAAACGTCCAAATCGGACAAGTATACTTTTGACGGAAATGTATCCATAATTTTTGGCTACTTTTTGGATTGAAAACGATTCTAGCCTTTGAAAAAAGAAAATCTTGTTGAATTGTGAATTTGCATCAATATACAAAATGAAAGGAAGTCTATACACTGTTTATTCATGGAAATAATTTTTGGTCGCCGATTTCTTTCGCATGGGAAAATATTCGGTCAAAACTCAGTTGGTATGACAGGCAATGACTCCATCTATCTAAAGCTATATCTATCATAATAAATGTCCTAATTGTTTTTTTCTGCAACCTTTCCGTGGGAAAAAAGTAATTTGTGAAAAGTAACACTTTATAACCTGTCAAAAGAGATGAAAATTCAAACTTCTTTCCCGAGTATTTTTCTGCAATCGGCTCAAAAGTCGTCCATTCATGTTCCAAAATTAGCTCTTGCAATTGACGTTTCTCTTACTGACACATTAAAATGATTAGTATGTATCTTGCTGACAGCTGATATAATAGCTGCTTTGACACTGAAAGGCTCAAGTGACTCAAAATAGTGGTATTTTCAATTATATTTTATTGATTAGATATCACTTATTTTGATTGCAGAAAAAATATCATGTTTCATTCGAATCAAAAGTGATTTTGTTTGACTTGCATAATTTGCGCTTGTCGCTTGTCAAACAGAGTTTCACATTGGATCCTAATAAAACAATGTACTATTTCCGCAAATCGCTAGGAAATTTTGACATTCCTGTCAAAATTTCTTGAAGAAAAAGTCAGGACTTCCTTACTGTAAGGAAATGTCATTTCCTTACTGTAAGGAAATTATATTTCCGTACAGTTGTTAGTGTTCTACATAAATGATTGAAAACACATTGCTTATAAGGAATTAATTTATATTTTGAAAACATCAAGTCATTGCTGAATACATTTTTAAGATCAATTTGTTATATTTACAGTAATTTGACAGTTAGTACAATTATTGAACATTGGAGGAACACTGTCAGAACTATGAGAAACATTTTGGACAACATGCGGGGTGGTAGGGTTATTTTGTTGAATATTTTGTACTGTGAAAATTTTATTTGCCACCTCAACCTTATTGTTAAGCGATTCTTCGATATATCCTTCAGCAACGTTTGATGACTTTCATCCGCCATGCCTCTTTAAACTAGTTATGTCGGCACCAGAGTCAACCAATATTGTTGCAGAAGACCGACGAAAGCAGTGACCAGTATATTCTGTCGGATTTACCAAGTTCAAATAAGTAGCAACTATTTTGGGCATTTTTCTAAATTGATGAATTCCTACCACTTGTCTACAACCCTTTCCGCTTTGATATTTGAAGAAAAATCGGTCACTGTTCATATTTTCTGGTCTTAACGAAACATACTTTCGATAAACATTCAAGTAGATCTGATTAATTACAAATGATCTTGGTTTGTTGGTTTTCGAATCAGGTATGCTGATTAAAAGCTTAGATTCTAGGTCTTCTATATCGTGTACAGTCATTCGGACTAACTCATCCATTCTACAGGCCCCAGAAATACCAAATATTACAGCCACCTAAAAAATAAATAAAGGTATAATCTAAATAGAAATTAAAACCTTATAAATTACCTTAATCATTAAATTTTCTTTATCTGGAGCTTCCTGGATAAATTTTTCAATTTCTTCCTTCGTTAAAATCTTAGATTTCTTTGCCCTATAACCTTGAGCTTGCCGTTTCAATAAAGAACGAAGTTTTGAGTATGTAGATATATCTACATTGTGTTTAATTGCAAGGGTTGACTTCAGCATTGAATAATTGCGGAAAAATAGTATGTTTACCTCATAGGAAAAGCCACATTCCTGGACTCTGTGTTGCTAATTCTCGGCTTGCGCCTCGACTAGCAATCTTCACAGTCGCCCAGGAATGTTAAGCTTTTCCTACCCGGTAAACAATGTACTATTTTTGTTACTTTTACAATTACCTACTGTCTTAGAAAATGTCACAAATCTATTTCAATGGTTCAAAAAGAAATGCGATTCAGAAATCACTAATCATTCGATCTTGATAACGCATTTCCGGAATAGGAAGTAATAGATAAAAGCAGTCGAATCCACCGGAACTAGACACCCTTCGTAAATGGAAGACCGTAAAATCGCCCTTTTATAGAAACCCTTTTATATGCCCTTTTCTTATTCTCTACGACCGATGTCTCTAAACATTTTGATAAAACGGTTATAAAGGCCTACGAGACCGTAAACAATCAACAAAAGACAGATATGACATCGTAGGCGGCTGGACGCACAAAAAAGGGCGTAGTTCAATTGTGCTGAAACTATTATTCAAGTGCGGAAATCGTCATTCTTTTTATTTTTATTATATTCATTTCTGTGCCACTCGATTGTGTTTGAATATCAGTCAAGAACAGGACAATAAACTGATGGGATTTTATAATTCTATTTATGGGAGATATCACTAATGCACAAATGATCAAATGAAAGAAACTGCAAGAATAAATAAATCCTCGAACAGTCAGAGACAGAATAGACGATTTGAATAAACATCAATATACCGAGTGTCCAGTTAAAGTTGTCTAGAAAAAATGAACAGCCTACCCAGCGAGCACAAACATCCCTGGGATGTTTTGGGATGTTTTGAAAATGTTGGCATGAAGATGTTATTTTGAGACGTAATATGCACTGACCAAAGAGGTCTTTGAAGGATATTGAAGTATGGTTCTTGTTCTTCTGTGGCATTTCTTTGTTTACCTACTGAGAGGTATCCCTGGGATGTTTTGAGATGTTTTAGAAATGTAGGCATGAGGATGTTTTTTTGAGGCATAATATGCACTTCCCAAAGAGGTCTTATAGAAGGATATTGAAAGTATTGGTTTTGTTCTTTTGTGCCCTTTCTTTGTTTGCCCCACCACAACGTCTCATGCTTACGTCACAATACGATGAATTCTGATTTGTTTTCGATTTTGTTCTTCTTGTTCGAATTGGCATTCGCGTTTGCAGCGTGTCACGCTTACATCACGCTGCTAACGAACAGAAAGGAATTTGGTGAAGTTTATTGTGTTAGAAGACTTATTTAGTTTGTAATAATGATAATGATCAGATGCAAGATGTGTTGTTCGGTGCCTCAGTGTAATCAATATATAAAAGTACGAATTCATCAATTCTCCGCAGTTGCAAAATTATGAATTGTGGAGAACATTTAAAAAATTGGGAAACCTATTTCCAATTATATGTCTGTGTGTAGTAAGCACTACTCAGAAACCGATTAAGAAGGTAATTTCATATCAAGAAAATATTTTTATGTTCAATCTATTTTAGGGAAATGGAATCCTAATGCAAAAGTTCATTTTGACAAAAGGCTTCAGAAAAGTACCTCGAAAATGTTTTTTTACAGCGATTTAATGTGCGCAAGACGCGTTGAAAATGTTCTGTTGTGTCCATGAAAAGGCTTTAAAAAGAACTAAGGAGAAGGTAGTTTTGTGACATATCAAGGACGTCTCGATAATTGCCGCCTGCGGCTGACATAGGCTGTTCTATAATAGTTCTATTCATGTGTGAACAGAACATCGCAGTGGAGGTTCAATGTCTCGAAATCTCGTACTTTCAACATTTCTGAGATGTTTTTGTGCTCGCTGGGTAGCATCGTTGGCACTCAAATACTTACCTACTCAAGAACAGAATATGTTGAAGTCAGGAATAACTGTAGTCAAACAATAGATGGATCAAGAAAGTATTGAAATAAGAAAAAAATATATAGATGATTGCTCAATGGCTCTCGTTCGTTTTATGTCCCTCGGTAAGTTGAAAGAACAGAAATTTCACTAATAGTTTAGGTGGCCAACTTTTAACTTTCTACTATAATTGAACCAGGTTATCTTCTAGTGCGCAACTATAGTACGCAGTTTCTAAGACTGATAGGGGAAGCATGAGATTGGTCAGGCCTATAATATCTGACAGATGTTATGAATATAGTTGCAACATAAAACAATAGCAATCAATAAAATAATCGTGAAGAAAAGTAACCCATACTCTCTTCCAGATCAGAAAACATTCCGAAATTCTAAATTTCAGCTCCTTAGGAAAATTGTAAACACCAAATATGTGGGGTTATGGTCTTGAAAGCCCAAATGTCGGGCATGTGCGCTTACATTCTATTTATTTATGAATTGTTGATTTGGTATGCATAAATGTCAATATTCTCAACACTTGTTAATTGATACTTGTTAATTGATACTTGTTAATTGATACTTGTTAATTGATACTTGTTAATTGATAAATGTTACTTGATAATTGTTAAATGTTGCTGCATAAATCCATCAAATCAGTTTGGGCAAACAGTACGTTTACAAATGAAGACCACAGGGGGGCAAAGAGGGAATGTCACAAAAAGAAGGTTTCGAGAAAAACAAATTTCAAAATTTAAAACCTCCTTACTTTTGGAAATCAGAGAAAACTGAAATCAAACCACCTGGATTCTTTTGATAGAGTATAATGAGCAATAAAGTTGAACAGCTAGAAATAAAAATAAGATTTGAATGAAAAAATCATCGAAAACAAAAAAATAAGTTCTAAGATTCAAGGGAAGAATGGGGAATGTCCAAATGAAATGTCGAAAAACTGAATTATTTACAAGCAATTATCTGTTCTGGTACATTTCTCCATCCTTGCCTGACTACCTAATGAGCGGTAAGTCATATAGTACATCTGGCATCTCTATAATTTGATCATTTTCTATAAATTCCACGAGATATGAGTAGGAATCATCATGTAGCAATCTGATTATTTTATTCCCATCACTCAGACGTACTCGACAAGCCCAGTCAGCAAACCTTTTTTTGTCGTCAACCTCGAAATATGTCGATCAAGTCTACCTAAACTCATAAATAGGAACAAACAGAGCATTCCCAAGAACTCCCCTCCCTATCCTCCTAGGTACCCACGATGTTCTCCGAACATTATACGGATTCCCTTTCGTACTCGTGCTCGAAGTGAAGAAGAAAATGAGTCCGTATCTCCTTTTTTTCTCATCTTTTGTTTGTCTGAGAGTTTACTTTGACCTTTTGACAGTGTTAAAACAACCTATTATCATCACAATGGAATCTGTATTCATGCAAGCACTAAGCTTGGAAGTTCTTCATTTCTTCACATTTTTGAAGTCGATATTCCACGTTTTTTCCATGTGGAAGTATTTTTGAACGAGCATATCAGCTAACTGTGCTGCGTTATTTCTATGGACTTCTGTTTATACTAGAATATAGTATTTAGGCTATTAAATGGCGCTGTCAAGTCAATTTCCACTATATTGTGACATTCTCCCTTTTTTCCCTGTGGTCTTCAAATGCTAACAGATTTGGACACCAGAGGCGATCAGAGACTTGAAACCAGTGAGCGTTTGTACTCAGCGAGCACAAACATCCCTGGGATGTTCTGAAAATGTTGGCATGAAGATGTATTTTTGAGACGTGATATGCACTCCCCAAATAGGTCTTTGAAGGATATTGAAGTATTGTTTTTGTTCTTCTGTGACATTTCTTTGTGTGCCTACTGAGAGGTATCTCTGGGATACTTTGGGAACTTTGAAAAATGTTGGCATGAGAATGTTTTTTGAGACGTAATATGACTTCTCAAAGAGGTCTCTGAAGGATATTTGAAGTACTGCTTTTGTTACTCTGTGCCATTTCTTTGTTTGCCCCCATCAGAACGTCTCATGCTTACGTCACAATACGATGAATTCTGATTTTCTACCGATTTTGTTGTTCTTGCTCGCATTCGCGATCGCAGACATTATTATTCATTTCAATTAAAAATGACCATACGTCACGTCTATAATCCGAAATTAGCTCCGAAACAGCACAGAATATTTTGAGCATATTCTGACAATGTTCAGAACGTTCGTAATTATTTTAGAATATTCTGATAGAATGTTCTCAGAATGATCATGAAATATTTTCATTCTGGTAACAAATATTCCATGAACATTCAATTTGACATATTGTCAGAATATTCCGAGAGTATACAGAATCGTATCAAAATATGATACGGATGTTATTCTTCCATCAATATTTATAATGTTTCCCCTATATAATTCTCTCTAGCCTCAATTATAATTATTATCCTACTATAATAATGAAGTGCATGTTGACATCTTTCTATTCATATATAAGGTTCCTATAGCGCAGTGGACGAGGTGTAAGGATTGTAAAAAATCAATCACACACACAATCACAATTTTTTCCTTTTTTCTATAATATACCAACCAGGAATGGTTTATTTGCAGCGATTCAATGTGTTTTTGAATGTTCAGATTTATCAAGCTACACACCTTGCATTGTAAAAAAAGCATCATACACAGTGAAAAATTTTCGCGTGTAATTTCAACCGAGTGGATTTCAGAAATAACTCCGATTGAATCAACACTTGATTAGCAATATCATACCAATATTATTAGAAATTTGATAATACCGTGTACAGTGGTGACAATTTACACAGTCATAGTGGAAAATTACACGGATGTGGTAATTTAGAGGGGCTCTGAAATATCCATTCAAGTAATCACTTTCGATAGTGGTATTATCCAAGTTAACGCAAAAAATACACTCATTATATGAAATTATCACCTAGTTACACCCTCATCAATCACAAACAAATCAGAACCGTGTATGAATTATGAGATTTGGGGTAATATAGTTCCCTCATCATCTTGCATTCTCCCATGTGAATAAATAATGTTGCTGATAATGAAATTACCCACTGAAAAACCTGAACTCATTGAAGAATGGATCAACATTGTGTAGGTATATCATCATCCAGATTGATAGGTGACAATAAGAACGGATGATTTCGTGAAAATAATCCAATAAATAAATTTTAAGCTGATTCATGAATTATATACGATGATTTTTATATTGCGAAGCGATATAGAGTACATAATATCGAACCAGATTGAACATGAAATTAAATATCAAAGTAGAAATTTTGTGCACAGGAAAATATTTAGTAAATATCTTGATAGATGGTGACACTAGCGCTCCTTCGACGCTCGTTTCTCGACAGCCTACAAATAGTATCACCTCGAGAGATGTTCTGTAAGTCACAACTCTCACCACATTGGATCATTTTATTCACTGAATATTAATGTTAGTATGTCAGAGTTGTGTTATTCAACAATCAGATGCAGACAAGAAAACACTGCTTCTCAGCGTGATAACACTCGATAAGTGTGTTTTCACAACAGAAAAATATCCGAAAAATATTCACATATTATCATAATATCATCAGTAAAAGCAAAAACGCAACAAATACAGTGTCAAAATAATCACCAAATGATTGTACATCAGTCACCACTTTGGTGTTCAATAACACGAATCGATCAAATTAGCTCTAGATACCCAGTGTAGTTCTTGACTGTATGTAAGAACGAATGACACCCTATGATGGTGTTAAAAATATCAGAGTTAATTCCCACTAGAATGATCAGGACCTCAGGGGACACCCAAGGGTGTTAGCTGGTGTGAACTGGTGTTATTTTTTTTTTCACTGTGTAGTAGTTCCGCGATTTTCCTGAACGTCAGAATTGAAATATAATTGTTGAAAGGACTCATATATTGAATTATTGGCATTCAATTACTGAACTGTGGCGTTAGGGAACCAAATTCATTTTTGCAAGATTTCTCACGCTTTTTTTGTGAATAACGAGACTATGCGTTACTCGAAATTGTCGAATTTCAGAGCTCATTTCAAACGTACCGTCATGGCCGCCATTCGGCGAAACGTAGAATCAATGGTGACGTTAGTTTTTTATGCTGTTTCGTTATTGGTCAGGTAATCTTTCATTCCCACTCATGAAGCAAGGTTGCAAAGTCACCAATTATAATCAAGTTATCAAAAAGATGTCCTGTCGTTGAATAAAACATAATAGGAGGAACACATGCTTTTATAGTTGATTCTTGTCTATTTCGAACAACCAGCATTTCCAAATATTTCTTATACTTCTACATAACAAAATATCTTGTAAATGTTGGAGACTTGGCAACATATCGTACTGAATGCTGAGAACTGACAAGACCACGCCCATAATTAGTGCGCCGTTGTTGTCACGTGTAGCCGAACGTTTACCGGTTCAAATGTCCTTCATTAGCCCTTTGTGGTTGCGATATGGAGACACAACTCTAATAGTTTTTACCCAGTCGCCTAGTGTATTTATATTGTAGCCACATCCTTAAGAGCATGCGCAAATGTCCCTTCTCTTGATAGGAACTCGTACTATTCCGCTTATTCGGAAGAGAAGACATTTGTTTTAGACTAATGAACATGGTTCCATATGCTGCCTCTGCTAATCAACTGTTTCATTCTATTTATCGTCTATTTCAATATAGCAGGTGAGGTTTCTTTTGCAAAATAGTGAAAAACTCACTGAAAAATGTCAAAGTAGTGGGAAAATGGAAATTCTATCGAAGAATAATTTTATTTCTCGCCAGAAAGTTGGTGGTCTCGCGTTGTGGACACAAGGAAAAGAACTGTTTTTTCATTCAGATAAAAAATTGTTCTCATTTCGCTCTCCTTTTGATGTGAGATTATGTCTCAGCGACCAGAGACATTGTTTGTTCCAATATCATCCCAATAAAAATTTGTGATTATATTGATAACTGAAATAGTATAGTAGTGTATGCACTTCGTTGGTATATATGTATACACCAACTGGTCAACGACCTAAATTGAGGTCCATTAGCCCATCGTGTTCTGCATTGTGTGTTCTGTGCAGGCTTTGTTACTAACTCCATACGCTAACTTAGAAGCAGCACTGTGATTGAGAAGGCAATCGTGAATCGTGCCGGACTATCCCCAGCCGATGCTCCAAAACTCAACAATATTGAATCAAACATTAAAAACATTCCTTGCCCTGGCTGGGATTCGAACCCACGACTTCGCGGTCATGCGTCGGGCGCTCGTCCACTGCGTCAAACTCGACTGAAATAAATTAGTGGTAAATCATCTTGTGTGATTTGAACAATGTTTGTTGCCTAGAGTCTTCAAACCGAGGACACGTCCTGAAGCATTCAGCCAAGGTCTGAAAATATATTGACATGCATATAAGTACACATTCTAGGAATAAAAAGGGGAATGAATTTGTTCATTTGTCATTTGAATATATCAAGTAAATAAATTCCGGACACAAAGGGTTAGTGTGAATTAATATGATTATTATATAAACAAATGTTTTATAACCAATAAGCCACAACACATGAGGGAACATTTTGCGACAATTGATTTTTTAATGCTAATTAGGAAATGGGAATATTACCAATACATAAATGGGTATCTATAGATTATTGAATAAATGATATTTCTGGAGTTCCCATTCGTATTTCAACATATGGCAACTGTGCTATGGTCTGCCCCTACCTACTAAATCGTGACGTCAGTTTTTACTCGCGATAAATTTTTAATCGTTTGAAAATTTCTGTGGCATTATTGATGATTTTGACACATTGAAATCGACCGAAAAATTCTAAAAAAATGTGAGATTCGGAGGTATTTGAGTGATGATTCTATTTTTAAGAAATAAAAGAAGATAGTCTACTCGCCTATTGCAGTATGCCCACCTTTTTACGCAAGACTTGATGATCCCTAATATAGTTTGGAAAATGTCATCTGTATAATTTATTAATGTATAAGTATAAGTTTTACATGCCCACCGGAAACGTGGCAATAGAAACAAAGGCGGCGTATCTACTTTAATAACAATCATCATCAATTTATCATTAGAAGACCAGGGCCCGTTTCTCCCTACTTCATCCTAAGTATCCTCGTAAAACGGAGTAAATTTGAGATAATAACCATAGATAATGCAGATAGTATGTGGGTCTACGAATAACAAGAAACTTTGAATGCGACATAAGATAATAATAATGTTAATTTCAAGAAGTTACAGCTAAATAATAGATATGATTTTTTGTATCGCTTGGAGCGCACGAAAGGAAATCCCTATAATGTTCAAAGAACATCGTGCGTTCCTAGGGAGGATAGGGACAGGAGGTAGGTATTGGAATTTTTTTGGACTTCTGGAGATTATATGTTGTTGGGAATACTTCCTCAGGCAATGAATTCCAGAGCCTAGCCGTTCTATGGATGAAGGAGTTTTGATAAAGTGCTGTTAGACATCTTTCGAGGTTGACAACGACAGGATGTGCTGACTGGGCTTGTCTAGTTCGTCTGACTAGTATTGCTAGTGAAGGGATGATAGCAGAGATTTCCGGAGAAGATTCCCCGTGGAAGTATCGATAAAAAAGTGAAAGGTCGTCGACCTTTCTACGGTGTTCCAATGATGTCAAAGAGTGAGTGAGTGTGACGTCACCCACCAGGCGAATGGCTCTTCTCTGGATGGAATCTAAGAGCATCAGCGTATTTTTTGGTGCTGAACCCCATATGTGGGAACAGTATTCTAGAACAGGCCGTAACTGCGCTTTGTGGATCATGAGAAGCTGTTGAGGTGTAAAGTAGCTTTTCGCACGAAACAAGAATCCGAGTTTTTGTGAAGCAGCTTTTGCGATGGATCTGACATGATTATCCCATGAAAGAGTGTTGTGATTAATAATCCTATATACATTTTGGATTCATGTTTTGATTTTGAGTAAGCAACTATCGACAAAAAAACAAGAGAAAGCCTCGCTAAAGTTGATAAACTGTGCACGAGTGCTTATATTTTATTTTTAGTTGAATTCACATTGGTAGGTGTAATATGAAATTATGTTTGTATTTTGTGTTGTGGAATGGAATTTTTATTTTTTATGTAGGTATATTAAATTAATATTAGTGCTCACTTTTGAGAGCATTTGTTTTTCCAGTATTTAAAAATATATCTAATATAATGTAGTTCAGACTTACGATCCAATTTTTCACTTCTTTCTGGAATATACGATAAGAGGGTATGTGTTTTATGGGATCGGTTAAAGTATTGGGAGAAAGGTATCGAAAGTACTTTGAAGTAATAGATTTTTGTATTCTAGGATTGCTTATGAGTTTTTTCGTTTGTTGTTTAGTTTCGTAGGTATGTGTTTTAATCTGTTGTTTGCTTTTATTTTTGAATTGATGGATGAGCAATTGTTCTGCATATTTTTGTCTTATATTCAGTATATAGATAGCATTTGATTCAGTATATAATTTGGACGTTGAATCATGATAGTCCTTTCATAAAAATATTCTTAGGAACCTTTTCTGGACTTGTATAAGTATTTATTTGCTCCACTCCAGATCAATATACCATATCTCATTATAGATTGGATTAACCTATTATAAACTGTTAGTAAAGTGTTAGTATATAGTATATTTCACGACGTATTCTATGTGTAGATTCCATTTAAGATGACAGTCAGTTAACTGTATTATCTATATGTATTTCGGTGTAATCGGGTGAACTATTTTCGTAGGATGAAAAGCAGACGTAGTTTGTTTTCTCTGTATTCAATGTCAGGAGATGGTGATCTAACCAGTCTTTGATTTTTTTTGATATATAGATGGTAAGTAATAGTATATTGTTTAGTTTCACTATTTTGAATTAACGTAAACCCTACACACTGTTTTATTATCGTGCCAAAGGTTCCAGTCTTCGATATATCAGCGTAAACTGTTTATGCATTGATCTTGTTGCTGTTGGCGCTTAGCTCAGAAATATACCCCTCCCTCTACATTTAAAGAAAAATCGTGGAAATCGCTCCATAAATAAAAAAGTTATGGGGGTGCCGGTTTTCAAATGAGTCACTCTGTAGTTATTTCTCTTTTTAGTGTTCAATTCCGCACCGCAATATTCAGATAATTTTGACTGAAAAATGTGTGGTTATCTTCCAGGATGACATTTGGTCAGTGAATTAGCAGTGCAAAATTGGATTTTTCAAAATACTTTATTGAAGTGTACTTGTCGATTTTTATTTTTTGAATTTACCACCCTGTATCTCGGAAAACGGAGCAATTTCGGACTGATAGGTATGTTGTTTCAAATCGGCTTATTTCGACCTCAGGAATATGTGCTTAGATGTTGTACAGACCTTTTAGGGACATCCTGTATAATATATCCATTGATATTAATTGTGTAGACAATGTAGCTGGTCGTTATGGATAGATCTTTGAGTTTTTTGTGAATATTTATCAACTGATGCTCAGTATATATTCAGATTTGATGATAAGGCATTTATTTTTGTTGTTATACGATTCTGGAATCTGTTTCCAAATTAAAAATACCCTTTTTGAAGGTAGATGTGTACCAGGAATGTGGATATCAACGATCATGTGTATAACTAAGGATTTTACTATTGATACCATGACACCAATCAAGGTTCATGTAAATCCCTGAAAACATAACCACACATTATTCTAATTATATTTCGAGCTATACAGCGGGTCGGTTGGAATTCAATGATGCCGTGAAGATAATGACTTCTATTGATTGAAATATTTTCCCCAATTGGGAGATAATAAAAATATAAGTGTACAGAATGAGGTGGCAACTGAAAAATTCTCATGAAACAATAATTTCAATGATTCCTAACCAAAAATGTTCATAACTATTTCTTATTTTCATGGTTGCGTGCAAGATCTGTCAGATGACCGACCCTAGAAGTAAAACATTGAAATATAACCTCACTTTTATTATTTGTTTACAAAGGATAGTTTTTAACTATTATTTTGGCATAAGAATCGTGTTTTCATCTATTCAATAATTCAAGCATGCCATCACATTGTGCTGTTGTACAATGCACAAAAAATGCAACGAGAGACGCAGGAATCCTATTTTTCAGGTAGGTGAGGTAGGTACATTGTGATCTAAAAGTACTTTGGTCACTCACATATAGTCTTCATTTTGAAATTTCATCATTTCTCATTGGAATTCCTTCTAGAATAGGAGCTACAAACAGTCTTACCTGCTGACGATGTCGCGTGTGTTGTAGACATTTTCACTCTATTAGCAGTATTAGCTCCTATGGCGGAAGTGGCAGAAGGAATTCTAATGAGAAATGAAAAAATTCCATAATGAAAACTATGTGAGATCACTATTTACCTGAAAAATCATATTCCTTCGTCTGTCCCTGCATTTTTGGTGCATTGTACAACAGCACAATGAGATAGCATGCTTGAATTGATGAATAGCCCAAAAAACACAATTCGTATCCCAAAATATTGTGGAAAACTATTTCAATCCTTTGATTCCTCCGTAAACAACTAAAAAAGTGGGGTTGTGTTTCAATGTTTTACCTTCAGGGTCGGTCATCGTGCACGCGACCAATAGTATAAATTCCAGTTCGCAATAAAAAGTAAAAGGCGATTCATGGACTGATGGTTATGAAATATAATAGTGAGAATTTACTTTTCTGTTTCTATCATTTATTGATCACTTCTCGAACGCTTTTCCTTTGAAAGTTTGGTTGCAATTATCGGAATAAACTATCGAAAGCAGCTGCGATAGTGAGTTTGAAAATGTCCATGTGACAGTTAGTAGGTATAGATAGTCTGTTCAAATTTCAATATTTGATAAATGAGAATGAATAAAGAAGACATTGTATTCTACAATGAAATACAATATTGAAATGTGTCTCAATGATTTGTTTTTCTACATGGTTGCCGAAAAAATAGTGTACGCTACACGTCCATGCTCGGCCTAGAATTTTGCCTATTCGTCCAAAAATAACAGTATTTTCCGGACTTGTTACGTGAATTACTATTTTGTCTGCTCTTCTTATGCACGCATTTTGACATTAACAAATAATAGGGATACCAGAGATGTAATCATAACTCTTGGATAAATTGAAAATTGAAAAATGAAACTTTTCAGATTTTTCAAAAATTTTGTCGATTTTCCTCGACTTTGGTGAATGAATTATTTTTCAAAATCCTCAATTGTTGACGGTAGATACAATAACTTCAATCATATTATCCAGTGATGCATCAAAGAGAGTTGTTGTAACTTTGCCCGCATTTTGTCCACACTGGTGAAATTTGGATGATTTTCAATATTTTGAATTCCCTGAGCAATTTCATCGAAAAACGTCCGACTTAGCTACACTTTTCAAGATATTTGATCCAAAATATAGGAGTCTGCTTATAGTGATTCTCCATAATTTTCAATAGTAGAGATCACCTACCTAACAAAACTGTTCATTTTTTCTTTGCGCATGAGATAACTATAATTTATGTTCAGCTACAGAATAAAAACGATAAGTAGTATCACCACTGTGGAATATACCGGGTGTCCCAGTATACCTATTTCAACAGATTATCTCAGCCATTTCGAAAGATGAATAATTTATTATTATTGAAGTCAAAATCAAGATTACAAAAATATCGTAGCCTAGTGCAAATCGTTTTCTCCATCGAATCAAATTTATAATTGTGATAGATCGTTGGAACGGTAATTTTGATTATAAATCAAAAATTGCAAAAAATATACAGGGTATACCTACTATATGAAATAAAAAAGTTAGAGTCAAACAGGAAGTGACTTTCAATTCCTGTTCTTCTCAGTTGAAGCTACCTCGAACGAATTGGAGATCATTGATTTTTCCAATTTCTATTTTTCGAAATGGCTGAGATAAATTATTGGAACAGGTATACTGGGACACCCGGTATAATCATCATTACATATTTCACTATCCAGTATAGACTAAACGATCTAAAACTGTATAGATTATAGATTGGTATCTCATGGTATATAGATTGAATTGAACAATAATAGAGTGTCAATTCAATCGACAAGAGTGGGACATTCAAGTGCAATAGTGTCAGTTAACACTAGTACAAGTTCAATTTCAATTGTTTGTGAATTGAGTTATCTCAATTGATATTTTATTAAAATTTCAGGAATATAGAGTGAATTCAATACGGGATTAGTGGAAATTCAATCTAGAATTAGTTAGATAATCTGCGAGAAGTGTTGTTATAGAGTAAATTGTAGTATCAGAATGAGTTGGTCAGAGTATTTTAACTCTAAAAACATACTCTGCGAGTTTAACTCAAAAAACGTTTTTTCACTGTGTAGTTCTTTATCTGAATTTTTATCGATACCGTCGACAATCATCGATAACTATCGATAAATTTGCCTATTCCCCCACCCCTAGTGCCTACTGCCTACACATGAATCTATTTGACAGGTCATGGAATGTATCAAGAGACGGTTCTGTAGCCAACATATAGGTACGAAGATAAACTATACGTAACCGACCATTTTTTCCGATACATTGTCATGGTCTAACGGCGCTATTCAATAATTCATAAACTCAACGATCCAAGTTTGAAAGTCTGAAAAAAGTGGACTTACAGTTGTGCAACCAGTTTCTTTCATTGTGAAAATTGAAATTTTCATCTTTTTGTTGGTGTGTGCGCAACCAAAGCGATGAATGAATCGATACTCACTTCGATACGAATAACACTGAGTCAATTATACACGAAAACAATTCTTTTTTCTGCAACCGACACAAAATTCGTCCATTTTGATACCAAAATTAGCTCTTAAATTGACGTTTCTATTACTGACACAAAAATAGGTATGTTGCTAGGCAACATATTTAGTTCCTGGGAGCAAAAGTTGAATTTTAGTTCCTAGGAGCTAAAGTTGAATTTTAGTTCCAAGGAGCTAACGTTGAACTTCAGCTCCTACACGGAGAAAAATAGATAGCAGGTATTACCAGAATTATAGTACAGTTTACCAAAATTTCTGGTACTATATGTGACAGCAATAAAAAATGGTAAGTATTATGATACAATTATATGAGAGAAATATTGTAGTTACCAACATAAATTATTGTAATACATCTGAGAATATTTTATAGTAATTCAAAGCAAACGTTCATTATCCATACCTAACATACATTTTTGTAAAAAATAATATACATTATACTTTCTTATGAAATACTGTATATTCATTTCTAATGACTTTATATGTCTATGGAGCGACACATTATTTTCAAAATTGGAATAATGTTATATTTAGGATTATGAGATGGATATTCAATCAATGGAAATATTTGTATTCTTAGTTTGAAGACATGGTATAATAATAATGAGAATAATAATATTAATAATTTATTTTCACAAATAAATGTGTGATAATAACATTATATTATAATGCTTCAACATTGTGTTCAGTCATCTCTAACTCATTCAAAAGAGTTTCCAATTTCACCGAATTCGTAATGTTCACCAACACACACGTTAGACTCAATAGGTACTTCGCACAAAAAAACTTAGGATTATGAATTAATGATTCGAGAGGCTGTCGCCCAAGCTGTTCCCACTATGACTGCTAAAATGTAACTGCAACTGCGCACTGCTCACTGCACTGTGCATCGCTAGCGTTTCGGAGTAATCTAAAAATAACTCCAGTACCTAAACTAAGCGGAATTGCACCAGGCACGGATCCAGGGGGGCATGCAGGTGTCTCCTGGATGAATATTCATTTTTGAAACTCGTATTCGAAAAATAATTTACAAATCTCGAAATTCGGATGAATGTCAAAAAAATATTCAAAAGTTAGATCAATAGGTATCCGCGAATAGGAAATTACCGTGGAATTCTAAAAAAAAAACTGAAAAAGTATTTCTACCAGAAATTCGTAAATTTGATGAATATCACTACGCCAACGTTGAATACCTACTCCGCAGAAGTCGATAGTTTTGCGGGACTAAGTGGAGCAAAAATCATCAGGCGATTGCTGGATTCGAAATTCCGTCAAATCGTTTTGATTCCTGCGCTACCTAGTATTTTTCTCAATGGAGTTCTCATATTTTCTCAGAAATCGAATAGGTACACTGATACTTGAAGTATTGAAAAAACTGTTTAATGTTTTGAATAGATTATAGCATACCTTCAAATAAAATACCACTTCAGAAGGAAAAATAACTATGTATCCATATGATATACTCTTCAGAAACTTAAATTTCTATTCGTATGCATTGGATCTGGAACCAGAAATGAAATTGTCTCTGCATGCATGGTGGTTCGTTCATCCTCCTTTGTTCACTGTAAGCGTGCTGCTGAATCCGCGCCTGCCAAACCCCCACTTATATCTTTTGAAAAGAACAGTATCCTCATATCTAACATACATATTATGCTTTTCTATGAGCAAATTATATTCGATAAGAGGTGGATATTTATGAAGAAAGCATTATATGGTACAAAATGGAAAATTATTATCTTCATTTTTACAAACATACTTTATTTTCATTCCAAAGTTTTCAGAGTATTTGACTCCCATTATATGTATTTTATGCTTTTATTTGTATATTTCTAAGTGATTTTGTTTCTGTTTTTAACTAATAAGTTTTACATTTATATACTATTCTGTAGGTGTATGTAGAATTTCAGTGATGAATAAATTCTATTCTATTCTATTCTATTCTTTTCTTTGTTGAATCGGGTGGATTTTTGAAAAATCTACAAAACATATTATTCAGAAAAAGACAAAATATTTTTTCCAAACGTCAGTAAAAGTATAATTTTTGACGCATGCTGTCAGTGTCTAAAATGTCAGTTTATGACACTGGTGTTAAAAGTAAATCACTTTTAGCACTAGTGCTAAAAGCTTCTTCAATTTGCGGCGGAAGAAATTCATTTTCTTGGGCACTTTCCATCGAGGAACGAAGAAACGAGAAAGAATAATTCGTGATTTATTGACGTTAGCTGTCAAGAAAGATAAATCAACAAATTCAATTTTTGTTTACCTTGGTAACTTGTTTCATGGGAGTTTTTGAGGTCGGAGATCATGATTTTTTTGTTAAAATGGATGAATTCAAGATGGCGGCTTCCAAATAATTATTTGTTTTTGTATAAATGACGATAACTCCGTTGTTATCAACACAAAACTATTACTGCGTCATATCATGTGTAAGAGAAAAAAAAGTTATTTGTAACTAAGTCATAGTGAGCTATGACCTACATTTGAAAAACTTAAGTTGGTGCTGATATCTCAAATTCTAGAAGAGTTGGTATAAATTTCATATTATTTTCGAAATCACTTTGAAAAACTGCCATGAGAATGTGAAATTCCTATTAGAATGTTTCCATGAATAAAGAAGTTACGGAGGAGACATGAAAATGATCAAAATCTGTTTTTTGCGTATAAAACGAAAACGAATAAATTTTATCAAAATATTCTTTCACATTATAGTTGGCCTTGACAAACTCCACATTTGGTGTCATTTAACCGACCTCGTATCTCTCACCGTTAAAAAGATACCCATGGTGAGCATGGTGAGTGTTCGAAGGGATGGAACACTCCGCCTTCGGCGTCGTGTCCCGAACTTCCCTTCTCACAAAATAAAATGTCACTTTTAGCACTTATATCATAAATAACTATTATCATTCCAGACTTTTTTTTGGATTTTCTCTCCTCTCTATAACATAAAAATATAAATACTATTTCAATATACGTGTAGTTAGGACAAATCAGATGATTTGCCCCAAAATGTCATTGTGTTTGAAGAATTTTCCTATCAGAGAGCCTAAAAGAAAAATTCACTAGCTTGTCAGTGACAATTTTGTATTGAAAAAGGTTTGGAGAAGAGAAATAAAGGTATATAGTGAATATATCAAATTTTTACTTATCTTTGGACGTTTCGGGAACGAATCTGCTCCCGTTTTCAACATAAAAAATGGATTTTTTGTATCGCAAATTCGTATTTTTCCTGACACGTTTCAGTTCTCAGTGACAATTGGTGACGTTGGCAATCAAATGAGTTACATGATGTTTTCATTAATTAATCTTGAATTTTCCATTTCGATTTTCAGATTTCAGTAGTGAATACCATGTTCTATCTATATGAACTGAACAGGAACCAATGCTATTGTCTCCGTTCAAAAGAATGCAAGCAGATTCCTTTATTTTTCTCTTCTGGTTGTTATCTTTTTTTCCAATGATTTCAATACTATTCCACTCTGCCATGTGTTGTCCATCTTCAGTAAGGATATGTTCAGCTGATATTAACCCGTCGAGTTGAGGCTTCGCATCCCTTCGTGGTCACTTTGGAGACCTGCAGAACATCTATTTCCAAAGACTCGTTCATCCAATGAACAACGAGTCTCTGGAACACATTGCCAAGGGAGGTGTTCCCCGAGGCATATAACCTCCAACACCAATTCCTACCTTATTTTCCTTGGTTCTCACGATGTTCTCTGAATATTACAGGATATCCCTTTTCGTGGGAACCAGAACATAAAAATAAAAACTTACCTAGTATACGACTGAAAAAATTTCCTATATTTTCATTCTCGGTTTCAGGCTTCTCGAAACTTTTTGTGAAGAATTACTTTTTATTTACTGAAATTAATAAGGAAAAAATTGCCATATGAATCGATAAAAAATAATGAAACCTCATTATTATCGTAGACAGATGTAATTAGATATGAACCTAGTTTATGATTCCTAACCCTCTTTCTTCATAACAATTTTCGATTTTGTCGAAAATGAAGTTATACTTTTATCTTGAGCAAAATTTATATTTTTCAACGTGTCTCGTTGCAGAACTCTTCATGAAGAATCACTCTATTTTTCTAAAATTGATAATAAAAAAGTTTTCCATTTGCTGCCAGCTTCTTCATTTGGTGTATTTCATACCCATAGTGTTTTTTTTGCATTGGTGTAAATGGCAGAGGGGTTCTATATGAAGTTACGCCACAACCATAGTATGGAGAACACCACAAGGTTATTTTGATGAGGTTAGTAAATGTCACACATCACATAGTTTTATTAATCACTATAGCAATCACTAGTTTTCTTATTATACAGTGTCATTCATAAAGTTGGCATCATATGGGAAAAACTTTTATTAATGACTTATTTTGGAATTCGAGTTGGACGTTAAGTTTTGCTTCAAAAAAGATGAAAAATAGAAAGATAAAATGCGAGTCACATATGTAAAATTCAAATAGAAACAACTTTTTCAAGTAAACTTTTTCGATATTCGAACAAATAAGCCGACTTTCAGCGATTAATTTGAAAAAATGTCACTTTTGACATGTAGCGAAAGTCACGTGACCCCGTTTGAGTAGGCCGTTTTTCATCTTTTTTGAAGCAAAACTTAACGTCCAACTCGAATTTCAAAATGAGTCATTAATAAATGTTTTTCCCATATTTTTAAAAAAAAAATTTGTTCTAAAATTTGTTCTATCCGTCATTCGGTTGCCCCCTTACGAGCAACCCTCAAAAGTCTTCGAAAGTCTTGTGCGAGCAAGGAATGACGGGGGCCTTACCTTTTAACGTGTGATCCCAAACACTTTCTTGGGCCATCAGAAAAATTTCTGCAGTCGACAGGGATCGAACCCACGACCGGCAAGCGAATGCGAATTAAAATATAGACACTCTGTCCGCACGGCTACCTGGCCACCATATATGATGCCGACTTTATGAATGACACTGTATAATGAATAAAAAAAATTTATCTACGTAATTTCATTTTGAAAATAACACATTCAAGTAAACAAACCATTGTAGCAAAACCATGTCCAACCACTAACAAAATAATAGCTCCCACTAACCTCTCCTCATTGATTTTCAGATTAACAACCTTATTGTCTACGGAGTTTGTGAAAAAAACATCCATACTTTTACGGTTCGTCTGATACAACCACTCGCCACCTTTCATCAGAATACCATTCTCCTTCATCCTCAAAATAGTTTCATCAAAATATCTCTTGTATGGTGAATGCTTTTGAAGAATGAAACAATTATAGAATCGCGTAACGTCAGTTTTCAAGACTTTGTAGTATTTCCATAACTCAGGAGGTAAGTTTTCTATATCTATAACATATCGGTTGCCAAGTATCCTGACAAGAATCGCAGATTGATTATATTCATCCTGCAATCTCAATTCTTTTCTATGCAACAGACCTAATTTTTGCCAAGTATCACTACCTCCCGAATAATCCGATTCGAAGAAGCGCTGGATATAGCCATTCTCATCGTACCACGGTACATTGTGCCTGATCATGTCTTCCGAAGTACTGATGTCACGAGTGAAACGAGGATGCGCCAATGTACTTGTTAGTCCCGCTGAGTAGTAAGTGGCATTTAGAATAGAGAATATCACCCAAGAAATAACGAGTATCCTTGTCGACTTTCGCTGTAGTATAAGAGATGATTTTACAGCCACTTGGTTGAGGATACTCAGCATCACCATATACTGTGAAATCCAGTCACTTGGCCTACCACGACTAATTTTTCTGAAGTAATGCAACAGGCATGATGTTGAAATTAGCATGCCAAAAACAGCAGCATACACACTGATTTCCAATGGTTGGTATATGTAGGGATTATAGGGTTTTCTGACCAAGAAGCTGAGTCTTTCATTGCCGATGGATTCCGTGTAGTCAACTCGCCGACCAACGTTAATTCGAATCATGTGAGCACATAGTGATAAATCTCTCTTCTTCTCTTCCACTAACCCTACACCATGGGTCCAGTTGTTTGAAGAAGGACCTGCTGCGTCTATGTGGTATTGTACAGGCCAGCCAGTGACTACATCTCTTAGTAAATGTGATTCGAGTCCATCCTTTATTTCGGTCCCGTTTTCGATAAACCAGTATGGAGGACAGTGGAATAAGGATATCCTAAATGGTTTGCCAGATCGGAATCTTGGTACCCATTTGGTAGGTTTGAAGCGTTCCCATCGAACTTTGAGGCTACCTCCCGAATTCAGCTCTAGAACAGTGCGATTCATGTACAGATGCTTGACAATGAAGTTGTTTTCAGTAAAGCTAGAGCCCAAATCGCTGCTCGAATTTTGCGAGTGGAGAAAATTCAAATCGTATATATCGATGAAGAACTCGTCAACTAGTCTTACCAATAAGCTTTGGGTACTTTTCGGTGGTACTTCACATGCGAGAATCATTCTCGACCAGGGACTAAATAGTGAAGAAATCGATTCGTTGAAATCAGGCTGAAAGAGCAATTCCAAAAAAGCCTCACACTCTTTCACATAGACCAGAGAATTACCACAAAGTGATACGTCCCTTCCTGTCAAGTTCATCTTTTGTAAATGGTGCGTTGTTAAAGAAATCACTGGGGTATCTAACCATAGAATGGACTCCTCTAGGATCTGCCTCAAGTTGGTCGATTCCCGAATTAAACAAACACTTCTGGAGCTTGAGCCAAACACATTTTCAAACATTTTAGATAACACGTTGATGGCCTTTGTTGTTGACATTGTAGTAGACGAAACGCAGTTTGGTAAAAGATATATAGTTAAAAAAATAAATATTTTCATTACTGAAAAATTTAGTACTTCTGTCGAAATGGAGAATATGCCCTGATTTACTTCCGAGTGGCGCCGACCTACGTTTTATACCAATGATTTTATCTTCGATTATTATCTGAAATCATAAAGGTTGATTTGTTTGTAAGACCGTCAAATGAAAAAGGTGATTTGTTTTGGAAAGAAAATTGGAAATCACTCGGAGGTAAGAGAAAATTGATATAATAAGCCAAACAATTGGACTTTGGAATGGAGAGCAAATTGAATTGAAATCATTAGTGTATAATAAGAGAAAATTCATATCGATCATTCACCAAGCAATTCGAATTGTTTGCCTAGGAGCAATTAAATATTAACATTTTGATTATTATATAACGTAAGGGATGTTCAACTTATATTATTCAATAGAGTTTTTATTTACTGATTAGGTGTCTAGTACATAAATGATTTGAGATATACCACATAGTTGAAATTGAGGTTGATTACTCGTCCTACATTGAATTTCCAGTCAACAAAATGTCAAGTTTACTTCGACAAAGAAAAAGCTCTCCTGTAGTTATAAGTGGTGAATTGATGTAATTCAATTATTACACAAGTGAATGAAGTGGTACTTTACACGGTTCATAGGTGAGGATGAAACTACAAGTATTATAAGGTGATTGTGAATCGAGATTTGTTATCGACCACTACTGCACAAACTATATCAGCTGCACGGTATATCACCCATCTCGACCTCGATCTCGACTATAATATTCATTGAAACCAGTGATTCATAAAATTCATAAATACATTCTACGGTTGTATTTCTCTTTAGACACAACATGTTCACTAAAAAATATTTCGAATTTCCTCTGTGTTTCCATTTCTTTGATTTCCTGTTCGATCCTCGCCAAATGGATAGAACTCAAATCGAAATGTCTGAACAAATTCAAGGTCATCACTTTCTTTTCCCGACTGCTCCTCCCGAATGAACCTGATGTTAGCAACCAGCAAATTTTGGTTTTGGAGTGTTTCTTTCCTTCTTTTCTTCTCAGATGGCGTTGCTCTCATATTGTCTATGGAGGATGCCTCTAAGGGAATATAATGCCGACTTGATTTATGTTTGGCTAGGCTACGCTTAGTCGGCGGTCTTAGGACTGCTGGCTGGAGAATGCCCTGCACTGATGAGAGTCAGAGAGCTCAGAACCGGTCTGTAGGTGTCTAGCGCGGCCTGGCTAATTCAAAATCAATAGGCATTCAGGAAAGAATCATTCGTTTATACGATTCGATGCATAGATTCCGGGAGGATGTAATTCAATGTTCTGCGTGGCGTTAGCCAGGAAGGTAGTTGTTTTTCTCCCGAAATCTACCACTGTTGTTCATTTTATGAACATTGTGTATGAATGACTGTGAGCTTTCTGTATTTATTTAACATTTCATGCCACATTGTTGCTATTTCGTAGTTGGAATGAAGGGAGTGTCTAGTGCTTGCCGGCACGTCACGAAAATTCACAATTACAGAATCAGAATGCTATGCAACGAAAGATTCTTTAAACGATGTAGGTACTTCACAACTTGTTGGAGACTACTTTTCGAAAGAGTTGCTTCATTTCTTAATCTGGATAACGCGGATGTCAACAACCTTATTGGCTATAATAGAGTAATAGAGATGCTGATCTTACAACAATTAAACGACAAGTTATATCGAGTATTATATATCTTATAAGATTGATATAGTAGGAAAAATCCAAGGTTCTTCTGGTGCCTATCGTTCCTTACAAGAGGAGACATTCATTGATTCTAGAGATTCATCGAAAACTCCGATAGGCATAATATGCGTTCTGAACCGATGACAACTACAAGCGATACAGGATGATAAAAGGCAATTCAATCCATACCAGCTGCACGGTATATAATCTGTGACAGGCTACCTGTCATCATATTTGTTTCTTTGGAGTAGATTAACGCATCTATACTATGATATTCATTAAAACCAGTGTTTCATAAAATATACAATATTCCATTTTTCTATTGCATTTCTCTTTATACACTAGCATGTTCACTCAAAAATATTTCGAGCTTCCTCTGCGTATCCTTTTCCTCGATCTCGATCCTCCTTGATCCTCGCCAAATCGATAGAACTCAAATCGACATGTCTGAAAATATTCACGGTAGTCACTTTCTTCTCCCGACTACCCCTCCTGAATGAACCGTTCGTCGTTGAAGATCTCCTGTCGTACGATTCGAGAGCGTATAGTTCCTTGTTGATCAGCATGTCGATTCTGTGAATGCTGTCGGTTTTGAGGAGTAGTAGGCTGGTCAGCTGTTTCGCTCAATGTTGTATTTCCAGTTGTTGGCAATTCAGATAACGAACTTTGAAATATTCAGATTGCACTAATGATTAATGGGAGTGTCTAGTGCTTGCCAATGCTGTGAATTGACGAATATGGAAGTCAGTGATGGAAAGACAGGGGCGCATATCTGCTTGTTTCGATACTAGGTACGAAAACTGGCATGTCACGAACATTCACACTTATAGAAGCAGGATTCTCCATCAATACTATCGACACGTGTTAAAATTACATACATGTTCTTTGGTCCGACGAAGCTATGAAACGACATCAAACTCTTTCTAGGATGCGCTAATAAGAAATATACTTCACAACCTGTGGAAGACATCTTTTCGAAAGTTCCTTCAAGCTTCAAGAGTTCCTTCATTTTTTAATCTGGTAAACGCGTATTTCAACAACCTCATTGGCTATAATAAAGTTGCTGATCTTACAACAATTCAAGTTATATCGAGTATTTTATATCTAATAAGATTGATATATAAAAAAAGCAATGTTCTTCTGGTGCCAATTGTTCCTCACAAAAGGAGACATTAATTGATTCTAGAGGCATACTATGCGTTCTGAACCGATGACAACTACAAGCGATATGGGTTGCGTGCAAGAACTGTCAGATGACCGACACTGGAGGCAAAACATTGAAACACAATGTCACCTTTCTTATTTGTTTACAAGTGATCGAAATAGTTTTTCCCAATTATTTTGGCATATGAATAGTATTTTTCCGCTATTCATCAATTCGCTCATGCCATCACATTGTGCTGTTGTAAAATGCACAAAAACTGCAGCGGAAGATGAAGAAATCCGGATGGTACATTATGATTTAAAAGTAAGTACCTAATATAGTCACTCACCTATAGTTTTCATTTTTGAAATTTGGTAATTTCTCTGATTTCTCATCGGAATTCCTTCTGCGATAGGAGCTAATAGAAATACACCTGGAATTTCTAAAATAATGCAAGAAGATTGGATTCATGCAATCAATCGGAAGACTGGTCTGACATGCTGACGATCGTGTGTGTTGTAGACATTTTCAATCTATTAGCAGTATTAGCTTGTATTGCAGGAGTGGCAGAAGGCAGAAGGAATTTTGACAACATTTCATAATTATAACTATGTGAGATTACTATTTGCCTGAAAAATCATATTCCTTAGTCTCTTGCTGCACTTTTTGTGCATTGTACAACAGCACAATGCGAAGGCATGCTTGAATTAATGAATAGCGCAAAAAAAACGATTCGTATGCCAAAATATTGTGAAAAACTATTTCAATCCTTTGATTCCTCTGTTACCAAATAAAAAATTGAGGTTGTGTTTCAATAATTCACAGAAGAATGAGGTTGTGTTTCAATATTTTGCCTCCAGGGTCGGTCTTCGTGCACGCGACCTATAGGATGATAAAATGCCATTCAATCCATATCAGCTGCACAGTATATAGCATGTGACAGGCTACCTGTCATCATCTTTGTTTCTTACGAGTAGATCAACACATCTATACTATGATATTCATTAAAACCAACGTTTCATAAAATACATATTCCATTTTTCTATTGCATTTCTCTTTATACACTAGCATGTTCACTCAAAAATATTTCGAGCTTCCTCTGTGTTTCCTTTTCCTTGATTTCCTGTTCGATCCTCGCCAAATCGATAGAACTCAAATCGACATGTCTGAAAATATTCACGGTAGTCAGTTTCTTCTCCCGACTACCCCTCCTGAATGAACCGTTCGTCGTTGAGAATCTCCTGTCGTACGATTCGAGAGCGTATAGTTCCTTGTTGATCAGCATGTCGATTCTGTGAATGCTGTCGGTTTTGAAGAGTTGGTTTTCTGCAGCAGGAAGCACGCTGGACTTCTTCACCCTGGGAGTTTTGGGGGAGGGTAGCGGCGTTTTCCATTTTTCCTTGCAGGCTGGGCAGCTGTTTCGCTTGATGTGGTATTTCCAGTTGTCGAGTTTTCCATCGGTGGATTTCGATTCTTGCCCGGCTGTTATTTCAGTCGAGCCGGTTCTTGGAGAGGTTACCTATTTTTCGGACAAAAAGCAGTATTTTCTTTAAGGAAAAAGGGGTGGGAGATGTGTCAACAGAGGATTATCATCAAGAGTGATATTCTATCATTCTGAACTAAAAGACATATTTCCCTCGAACTGAACTGAATCAGTTATGATATGATTTATTGCAGCATAAAAGGTTGTACATAAGTAAAATACCTAACACTTATCAGCCTAGTCAAGATACAAGTAGATAATAGTTGTAAAATCAAACATAATGATAACAAATAATCAATATGAATACATTTACAAACAGATCAATATATAAGTAAAAATCATTCCAGAGTAATTATTATAAATACATTTACAACCAAATTAAAAGATGAGTAAAACCATTTCAAAACTGAAGAAAATGTTCCATGAAATAGAATACATTTTCAAGTAGAAAACTTTTAAGTTTAGTCTCGAATGATATGTTACAGTTTTCATAATTTTTGTATATGAGTTCAAACTCATTATATATTTTAATTCCTATGTAATTAGGTGAATTTTGACATATTTGTATGTAATAAGGTGAATTTTGACATATTCTTCTCAAACTTATGTTCATTAGCTCGAATGTAGATAACCAATTGATAGATAAATAGGCTTGGTAAAGTCATTTTTCATGCTTTCAAATGAATATACTTCGGCTGGTTGAAGGAGAATGAAAGAAGCAAAAAGAAAAACTCCGGATTCTTTGGTCCTCTCAACACTTTCGTTTCATCAATAAATGACGTAAACATGAAAAATACCTTCAACAAAGTTTCCTCTTCCATAGCATTTTCACTTCCGCTACCTTCACTTATCGCAGTCAGAGGCGAACCATTTTTCTTGATGTTCAACTTGAAAAAGCTAGACCTAACCGAATTTTTCGTCGTCAAAACTTCCTCAGCTTCGTCAGTATCATACTCAATTTTCCGAACCTTAGAAGCATTCTTTATATTCTTGTTGATGAAATTGAGGCGCCCAAACCGTCTTCCACTTTTGGTATGCGAAATCCTGTTTGTCTCGTTCTCATGGAAAGGCTCTTTTTGATGTTTCGATATTCTTTCCAGTCTCCATTGCCCAGTGCTCCTCAGCGCCACATCTTTCTTTGGTTCTAAAATTATACCTATTGGTTTTTCGTCTGCCACCGTGGTTATATGCTTCCGAGTAGGCAACTGCAGAACATTTTGTCTAATATTTTTGACCAAAGCCTCCATACTACCGGTGCTTGTTTTGATGTTGAGGTCCCTGCTCTTCATCTTGAAAGGAGGGGTTAAAACGAAGGATTCATAGTGGTTTACCAATGGCAGCTGACTCAGGAAGCTCACAAAGTCCTGGATGTGTTTTTTCTCGAAAATTTCCCTGAGCAAGCCAGGATTATTAGCCAAACTGGTGAGGCGAGCTAGTTTATCGTGATTGGAGATTTCGAGGGCCCCTAAAACGGTGCCGATAAGTTCTCTTATATTCTTGTTGATGAGAATTCTTGCAGCTAGCCTACCATCCCGTATGACAGTATTACTTTGTTCTCCCATTGCTCCGAGTTCGATAGGTTCCACAGTGTAGAGAGGAAGGATACTCGAAACCTTCTCGTTATTCAAGTAGCCTTTCTTCGATCTGTCTATCAGTCGTTCGGTTGGGGAGTGTTCTTTGCAAGCTTTAGCTCTTCTTTTTGGCGGTGACAGCGTTTCGGTTCTATAAGCCGAAACTAAGTGAAGACACGCGATTTTTTCGATATCAACAGATCCGTCAGTGAAAACCATTTCGCGTATTTTTGCGAAATCCGTTGAACTGTCTGACTCGCCAACAGGCTTGGCCTCTATCTTTCTGGGGTGCCGGAAACCTGGTTCGTGCGTTTCGTAAATAGGTCCTTCTGGTGGATTCGCTGATCGAAGGACAGGCAAACTGGATAGCTTGGAGTACTTGGTTCTGAATCTACGCCTTTCGGTGTTGAGTATACGCATTTCATCTTGCTGTTCTCTTTCTATACGTTGAAGTTCCGACTGTAGGTTGCTGTTTTCTGCTCTGTTTCTAATGTAAGCGTGAGTTATTTTGTCACGTCTCATTCTCGGGGATGAGGTTTGACAAAGATGAAAATGTCATACTATCAAGACGTAGACGGTAAGACTGGTATTATAACATCAGGAATTATGTATTTTCGATATTTGATATAATTCAATATGCTGTGGTATTAGCGAGGAAAGAAATAATTGTTCTCTGTTAGATATTTGACGAATTATATTCTTATTCATGTTATTTATAAAAAAAATGTACATGAGGGCTCCTCGAGTGAACATTACCCTGGTTTGAACTAGGGTCCCTTGATGGAAATTGACGTTAAAGTCATCTTAACAGGGTACGGACAGATACTCGTCTCCTCTCACTCTAAAGTGTTTGTGAAACAGTTATATAGTTCCATCCTTATTCAATTCTGGGGATAAACAATAAACAATACGGATCATAACGGGTGCCAGGATGAAGCCAAAAATATGAAACAAATGAATATCCATAAGGATTTGGTGGCATGATACGCATGCGCCATGCGCTATTATAGTAGTCATCAAAGACATGCGTTTCGGTGGATAATGACGTTTACTAGCCTTTCAATCAAAGCAGTATGTGTCTGATCGTTTCAAAAGGTTTCCTTATGGATAGTCATTTGTCTTCAAAAATCGGCTTCATGTTTCGCTATGGAAACAGATAGAGATTATCCGTATTGATTATTAATGCGTATATGGGATAAACACTAGATTTTTGACATTCGTTGTTCTTTAGGTTATATTGCGGTCACTGGCGTATCATACGTAATTTCCATATGGAATTCCTGATTCAACTATACCAAGATATAGATGAACAGTCCCCTAGATTTAGAGTTTACCACTCCAGCATAATCTTTGCGAGGTAGGAAACATATGAATTGTACTGAAAGCTCAATAGAGTTCAATAAAAGAGACTGTTCTTAGACTGTATACAAGGGTTGACTGAATTGACTGAATGAATTCTGATTTCAAGCTGAGCAGTAGTTTATCTATGAGCTGAATGAGCTGAGCCTCATGATTGAGAAATGGTGGAAACCTAAACTACTGTATTCATGTCATATGTGTGCTAAATATATTTTCGGAAATCCAACTCAGAGAAGAATTTATGGAGTGACTAATATCACAATATGTATAAAACTTCGTCTAGGACGAAAAATAGGCTGATAAGAAGTAATACTAATAAAATGTGCAGGTAAATGAAGAATTGAATATACTTTACCCCCATCTTATACATATGATTTTTCCGTCTCCCTTAAATAAAGAATCATTTTCGAACAATTGATTGATGAAAGTAACAAAGAAGTAGGTATATATACGCAGAATAACTTATAGTCACGTTATTTTCACTCTTGCCTCCTACATATTTTTTATTTGTGGTAGAGTAATAATTATATAAGCTAATGTCTTTCGTCATATTGGATCCGTCATTTTGAATTTTCCAATTTAGAGGAAACACCCAAAAACCCCCATATACCAATTTTGAATAGAATCGAATTTTTATTACACAACTCGTCCACCATAATGGATTCGCCATCTTGAATATCCCAGTTTTGACGAATCAATTATAATCTCCGACTCCCAGAATTCCCAGATACCAATTCTGATTTTTGAATTGAATATCGGATAATTACAAAATCCGTACGACATATTGGATCCGCTATATTGGATCCGCTATCTTGAATTTCCTTATTTTGACAAAAAATCAAGGGACCCTAGTTTGAACCAACTTCTGGTCGTGAGTTATCGCTATTTGACTGGTTTATACTAGAGTCCCTGTATATACCTTAGACTAAGGTATATAAAGGGACTCTAGTTTATACAATATCTACAATATAATATGATACAAATAACTTCAAAATGTGGCTGCGGTCAATCTCATTCTGATTACGAAATGATATTAGTTCGTGAAAGTTGGTATTAGGAAATTCTCTGCCATTGGAATACCTTTCATTGGAAATATTGACCAATTAGCGAATATACCTACCATACCTACCCAATCACCCAATGAACAAAAGCTGAATGATGTCCTGTTTCAGTCATGTCATAGAGATTAGACATATGACATTAAAATGTCATGATGCCAAAGATAAATTCTAGAAAATACCATCCATCTAAAGTCATCCATCTAAGATTATCCATTTGAGATCATCCATCATATATTCTGCTATCGCACCCTTCTAGACTTTCAGTTTCGATCATGGCGATTCAAACTTAACACTTAGGTAAGCTGAGCATGTTTTCAAATGAGTCAATACTTAACAATAATGATTATTAATCTATTAGAATGAACCAAACCCCTTCGGAAAATACATGTCGCCAATGTTCTGACGGTGATGTAAGCGGAGAAGTTGAAGTTTCGAGAGTATCATGTCGTCTTCGATCTACCGATTTCATCAGGAAAAACATAAGAGAAGCTTCCAAAGTTAGAAGAATAGAATATGACACCGATGAAATGGACAATTGCAGCATCAATTCCAAAAGATCGAGTCGATCTTCCGGGATTTCTTCACCTAGTAGTAAAACGAAAAATACTAGATTATCTCTTGATGATAGTCTCCATAAGGCGAATTGGGAAAGAAATTATCGGTAATACCATCTCAAATATCACGGTTATTATAGGAGTCGAACAAAATATTATCACGGCATAGTTTCAAATGCCTCTGGAAACCTTAGTAATACACTCACCGGCCAGCAAACAATTTTATACCAAATTGATCACCTTGAAACTTTTTCAATTCTGGTGAAATTTCAAAAAATTGCAAATTTACGCATTGCGGCAAAGGTAAGAGGTTAAATTTACCTTCATCATGTTTTGGATTGAAGTGTCATCCATTCTTAACGCAATGGCTTTTGATTCACGTCAAAGAAAAGACGGTTTTTTAAATTTTTATTAACAATAATTCAGACCCATTCTCTATAACCTCCTCCTTCATCATGTTTTGGATTGAAGTAAGATCCCTTTCCGTCTCAACACAATGGTTCTTGAATCACGACAATATCTTCTCTCTAGGAGAAGAATCAAGTGTTTCAAGAAAGTGTGGAATTTTTCATTTTTTATCAGCAGTAATTCAGAACCTTTAGAGCATCTTTGGGATGAACTCCAAAGGCTCGCCTTCGTCTGATCTTGTCAGATACTCTTCAAGAGCTACATACGATTCTCCCATCCAGGAAAATTTGAGGCAATTTCATCTAGAACGACAATGATATTACTCAATGATTCAAATGAGTATCATTCTGAAATTTTGAGACTTTGTCAGTCACCAATCAGACTGAATTTTACCACCATGAAAGCTCAAACAAGGAAAGTCATAAAACAGCAATTAATGCTTTCAACTTCAACAACCTATTATTTATTTTCCAATAAGTCCAGTATGTCTCTCAGTTAATGCAGTCATTACCGTGTCACCACCAAAATATCGAATTTCGGACAGAAGATGAATGTTGAAAAATTATAATGAGGTTTAACAAACAGGTTGAATCATGTCAGTTACAATTTTGGAGTGAAATAGGATGTATAATTGTATATTTTCGAAGTGGTTCGTGGTTTTGTTGACTAAGTGAGGTCTGTACCCTGACAGACAGTCATTCCCGAGGGGAGTAAAGAATACATTTCCTTTTTTTATTGAAATGCAATATATTAGCCAACCATGCCTCCAAGGCCCATTAATCAATTGTTGAATTCTTCGACTCTAAAATGGAAAGAGTGCATGTGCATGTTGTATGAGCTTATACCTAGAAGTGCTTACTTAACTGTCTGATGGTAGAGAGTGTAGAGACTCCGAATAGCTGAACTGAAAGTTTTCAGTAGGTACTTCCAAGCTCTTGAAACTACCCCGTTCATCGCCAAACCAGAAATAGCTATAGGCATCTGCGTTCAAGAGTATCTGAAGAGAACTCTTCTGTGACTAGCCATGAAGCCACGTGATAGGAGACAGTAACAATAATAACTCTATTGGAAGAATATTCCTGGTCTAGATCTATTGATCGAAGGCTGATAAAACTGGCCTTCTTACTGGCTCTTGGACTCTGAGGTCTCATTTCATGTCCCAAGAAGACTGCAGCCAAGTCTGAATACAAGAATGTCTCCGTGTTGCTATACATACGGTGAAGATGATAGGGAAGTGGAAGTCATGTTCTTGAAATTATGTAATGATTAGAAAAGAGCAGATTTTAAAATTGGACGAAATGATATGTTATATATATTAATGAAACATGAATTTTGCCAATACTACCTAATTCTCGTTTCACGAGGAAACAAAGTTTTTCATAAATTTTTCAATTAAGGCAACATAATATTATTCTAACATGGTTGAACCTTAGCCACTGAGAATTTCTAATGTCCTGAATTACCTGAGAATATCAAGGTTAATTCATTTTTCAGCACAACATTTTATTTTTCAGAATGCCTTTAGTTTGTGTTGAATTATTCATACATTTCTTCAATTTATTTCAACAAGTATTACACTAGGAATTCACTATCGTCATTCCCATGTCAGTATCTGTCATTTCCGTGAAGCCCAATATCATTTCCGTGGAGAGAGTTTTTTAAAATTGTACAAAATAATGAAAAATAAACCCTTTTGGAAGAGATTCTCATTTGTATGAATTTATTGTTATGGATATGAAGCTGATAATTTAGGTTGACAACCTATTTGCACAATTTTGACAATTCTGTTGACATAATTACTCCTCTTCGGGGCAACCACCCATATCTCAAAAACGGAGCAAATTTAGAAACATTTTCCTAGAATATGACAAGGAATCATCTGATTATTTTTACTCACTTAATCAATCACACCCTAATTTTCGAGTGATATACATCGGCGAACCCTGATATGAATGCTAATGAATAAATTTCAGCGCAAATCAAAGGATAATAGAATCTCCAAAAATACCAATAATACAAGAATCACAAGAAGGCACGGAATCTCCTAAGAAGTCCTACATAAAACAAACGACTTGTCAAGCTTGCAAGGAGAAATGGAGGACGCCATTGCCGACACCCAAAACGCCGAAAATCAAGAAGGCGAGCGTTCTTCCGGTAGAGAACCAGCTTTGCAAAACAGACAGTAGAAACAGAATCAGGTTGCTAATCCACAAAGAGCTATACACCCTCGAGTCTTACAATAAAAGGTAATGGGTATCAAAAAAATAGAGGCTCTGATTCAATTTGATTATCGATGTTATTTGGCATCTACAGAGTGAGCTATTTGAGAGCAGGCCACCCTCGTAACTTTTTTATCCATAGAGCGAATTTCACATTTTTTTTTTAAATATGGAAGGGGGAAAGGTGTAGTTTGGAGCTACACGGCGTCCATTTTTTTGAAAAACCAAGGCATACTACACTGATGAAAATTCCTATTAACCATAGTCAGAAGTCGAATTACCCCAGCAAGAAACTCTAGTGACAAGCGAGTTATCACCTGTGAATATAAAGTCGACTTTGCTGATTATAACCCACCTGCAATTATTAGATATAGAACCTTGCTGCCACTAGCGAGTGCATCTGTATATTGCTGTTAGACGATGTTTCTGTAGTAGGTATCTAGCTTTGCTGCCGCTAGTGAGTGCATCTAATAATGGGAGTAGGGCAATGTTATAATCGTAGGTAGGGAACTTTGCTACTCTTGATGGGTGATCATATAGATAGTTGCATGACCTTCTTGCTGTAGTTGTGTGCAGTTATTTTCCAGGATTGTTGTCATCAATAAAGGAGAAATTTTGACTGATATCCAATTCAACTTCCCATAATTTTCACCCTGATGTTTGGTATGAATGGCAATTTATTGATTCCTGAAGAGAATTTCGGACCAATGATCTTTGAAATTCAATAGGTCAATTGATTCATGCACCCTCAGGAAAAACAGAAGGTTTTTGAGTAATTAATGGAAAAAAAAAATCTGAAACTTTCTGAAACCATTGTATTTCGAAAACTAGGCAAGTTATTACAAAAACAAAATGTTACCAGTAAAATCATTCAAGACCACATTCTATCGAAAAGCTCATGGTACCAGAAGGAAGGAAATGTTGAATGTCAAATATTTGAATTTCAGTCGTGATACCTCGAAATAACTCATCTTCATCTTTCCATCAATGCTGATAATAACTGAAGCACTCAGATCTACGAAAGCACTGAAAGGGACTCAGAAGATTTTTTTATTTGTTTAAAAATGTTTTCATTTTATATTTGAATTCAGATTCCTATTTTAAATAATGAATTGAATTCAAGAGGGGAAGTATTCGTAACTGTCGTATCGTCGAGATTGTCGTCCTGTACATGAGTTTGCATCAAAATCTCAACTGTGAATGATTGATCAAGCAAGATGTCTGACAAATGCTCATATAGAGGGCACGTCATAGAGGGGGACAAATCAGCAAAATATCGAATAAATAAGTAGGCGCTAAATAACCCCAAGTAGGTTCGTCAAATATTATTTTCGTGGTAGACTGACAGTTGTATTATTGGTAGTGAGTGCAGTTCTATGCGATGAACCTGCAGCCACAAGCATATAACCATGGACATATAACTCACTAGTAGTAGTTCAGCTTGACAATTATGAAAAAATCAAGCTATCCCAGAGTGGCTGCTTAATAGCGACAGCAGTATACCTTCCTGTGGCAGGAAATTTACTTTCAGCAAATTCGTTATTCATTCACTTTGAGATACCATGGACTTTTACCATAGAAAATTCGTTATTGCTATCATGGGATTTTAAGGTAATATGATTTCTTGTAATGGCAGCAAGAAATATCTTAGCAAGAACTCTAATAGCACAATACTGTTCAGTGTAGATCACATCCAGAGACTGAAAAATACAGAATCCATAGCAAAGCGATTATTTTAAGAAGAAATCCGCGTACATCACTATCAGTTTTTCAGAGACATACATCCTTTTAGACAGTACCATGTATTCTTATTAAAATGGAAAGGGCACAATTTTTTATGAAATCATAGAATTTTTTTTACAGGAGAACTGACCCCACAATAAGGTTCTTCATGGTTTGAAACCTTCATAATATTGTAAATTCTCATATGATTTTTATGAAGGGTGTCAAAAAAACAGGCATATCAGGACATCATTTTTGCGAGCGTAAAAATTATTTACTCGGAATCACACGAAAGTCGTCCATTTTAATACCAAAATTAGCTTCTGAATTAACGTTTCTATTAGTGACACAAACATAGGTATGTTGCTAGGCAACACATTTATAGTTACTAGGAACTATAGTGATGTACTAGAAGTCATCAAGAATAAACAACATTGTTACGGTTGGTAATTTGGGTTGGGATGCATATACCTGATTAGTTTTCGATTTCGGCAGATTTAGCATTTCATACCCATGCTGGAGATAAATACACCATATAATTATTATAGTTAAGTATTTCTGTTTGGATCAGGAAAGCCTTCAAGATTCACATTTCATTCGTTATTCTCGGGATGCATAACTTGTTGTTTAATGATCACAGCCAGCAATAGTTTTTTGTGTCAAACAACGATATTGTTTACCTTCATTCGATTATCGAGCCAAACACAGTGGAGTATGGATAGGAATAAATAATCGCTATCATTATTGTTGATATGCTCACTAACCTAACATTTCCCACGAACACCTGGTCCATACACAAATATGTCATAAATGACGAATTGACCCCAATCCTTTTAGTCAAAAAAAAAAACTTCTTGGACCCCCCTTCCCCGAAACTTGGGCACGGCCTTGCATTTCATATTCATGATTGCTTTCAGGTACTCGTCCAGTAACAGCTCTGCCAGAAGTAGTATCCAAAAGGATGAAATTGCCAGTGATCCAACAGATTACGTCAAACTGGACCTCTTGGAGGTTGCCAAGAATAAACTAGAGGAGAGAGAAAAGGAAACGAAGAAGAAATTGGACGAGTTCCTCAATGGATCGTTGACATGAAACATTCAGTATATGCTCCTTTTAATTTTTTTCTGCTACCTGAATAGACCATCTCAAAATAAATTTCTTGAAATTACCTTTAATGCGAGTTTTCATCGGAGATAGAGTGCTTCGAATATCTCACTTTTTGCCCTTTAAAAAGTGTCGCCACTGCAATTTTCGAATGTGCGAGTGGCCTAATATTTTTTTTAATTCTTATATAGAATCGTCACTCAATTTCATATTTTTTAAGAATTTTTAGGTCGATTTTTAGGTACAAAAATCATCAATAATGTACGAAAGCTCAGAAGTGCCAGTGGAAAAAAATTAAAAAGTCGAAATTTCGACTTAGTAACTCGAAATTTCGTCTTATTAAGTCGAAATTTCGTCTTACTAACTCGAAATTTCGTCTAAGCTCACAGCCACAGAATAGTATTCTGTGTACTTAGTATCTCTTCATCGGCTGGGGATAGTCCTGCACGATTCGCTGTTGCGTTCCAATTAACAGTGCTGCTCCTAAAGTGACGCAGGGAGTTAGTAACAAAGCCTACACAGAACACGCAGAAAGATATGATGATGTGGTTGTGAGCATCAGAGAAGAAGTAGGACGGTGTATGTAGGTGGGTGTGGAAAAACTACCAGCTGAGCGTGAGAGCGGGCCAGCTGCTTAAGTAGACCTCGGTCTCGGGGGTTAACGATGATAGTTAGCAGGCCTGCCACTGCGCATATGGTAGTGAGTACATTACTAGCCTACAAAACACAGCTGAAAAACTCTGAAAAGAGAGCTGATGGGCGGTGCCTGAAAAGGATGTTAGCCAGCTCTCTTGAGCGAACCACATCAGTCATTGAAAACACTTGGGGTTTGCAAAAAGGTCCCATTGGGGACTAGTTGCTGACGTGGAAACGTCCCCCACTAGTACCAGTACCAGTACCAGTAGTATCTCTTCATTATTTAGAGCGAGTTGAAAATATGTCCTCATTTTCAAAATCTTTACACTCATATACAGGGTGTCCCAAAATCAGCCTACCAAACTTCACCAGCGGCTTTTACTACCAACAATAGAAAGAGCTATGGGTCCCCGAATGGGGGTCCTTGAAGATGATATTTCTTGAGTATTTCCGAAACTCCATGTATTAAAAAAATGCCCTTTGGTACAAGAACTGAAATTTCTATGTCCAATACGGTGTAAATAAAATCATTTCAAAATTTCAATCAGGAGTGTATAATACAGGAAGGGACTATATTAAATATTGCTCCAAATTTTTTGTTTGCATATTTTTCGACAATTTAATCTCGGATTATGAAATTTCACACCTCATTACAGAAAAAAGGTACTCTTGTTCCGTGACGATAAGATGTATTGTTATCGAGTTGAAGCAATTTTCCTATATTTTGCGATTTTTTGAGATTGTTTGGTAAGAAGAAAGTACTATGATTTGAAAATTGGCAACGTTATGCATAAGATGTGAATGCATCAATATTTTTAAACCGATTTCACTCGAAAATGATACATCTGATCAATGCGGAACAAGAGCACTTATTTTTGTGAAATGGTGTGAATTTTTATAATCCGAGACTAAAATGTCAAAAAATATGCATACGAAAAAGTTTGAGCAATATTTAATGTAGTCCCACCTTGTATTTTACACTCCTGAATGAAACTCTGAAATGATTTTATGTTTACCTCATTGGGCATGGAAAGTTTAGTTCTTGTACCAAATTGCATCATTTTATCACGTGGCGTTTCGGAAATATTCAAGAAATATCATCTTCAGGAGCCCTCTTTCAGGGGGCCATAGCTCCCTTAGGAGACATTCCTCGACTCATGTTCATTGGAACTTTTCTTCCTATTTTTAGTCAAAGAAGCTGTTGGTGAAGTTTGGCAGGCTTATTTCGGGACAACCTGTATAATAGAGATCTGAGTTGAAATACTAAGAAAACAGTGAACCAAAACTGGCATCCGCCGTGGGTATCTAGATCTAGATGTCTTTTGTAATGGCCAAGAACCATCAATAACGCCGGTTTCATATGACTTTTCATGAAAACTCGAAATTTCCAGATTTATTGTTTATCGAAAAACTAGCTTCCAGTCAGAAATAAAATTCTGGTATGAGGAAGTTGATTACAAACAACAATAATAAAATAATATAAGGTGACAACAACAACAATAAAAATCTAAAAAATCTGAAAATGCTAAATCGATCAAGTCATAAAAATAGCCACAGGGACTAATCAGTAGATGGCAAAGTACCAATTTTATCCATTTCGTAATGAAATCATGTGTTTTTTTAATTCAATTTTAAATTTCGAAATATGTCTGCAATTTTTTATATTATGTGGAAATTTATTAAATTCAGCTAGATCAGCGTGAGTAAATTTTTTTTGGCCAATTATAGAAGTAGCAGAATCAAGATGAAATAGGTTTAATTGTCTCGTGTGATGACCATGAATTTCTGAGTTTCTTACCAAAACAAAATTGGATTTCAGATTATTGTTTATATTATATTATATGAAACTTTAAGAGAATCTATTTTATATAATTCATCCAATGAAAATTTTTCTGTTATCGCATACAGATCATTTGTTGGAATATCAAATGAGAGGCGATACAATACTTTCAGTGCATTTTCAGTGCTTTCTTATAAAGTGCAGATATTTTACTGAAATAATTTTTTGAACAAGATCCCCAAACGTTTATCATATAGGTAATACGACTGAGTATATGAGAATGACGTACTATGTTTATGATTTTTTTGTCAAGTTTAGGACATCTTCGCAAAGCTCCAATGATTGGAGATATTTTTTGTATCATCAATCCACAAACCAAGATACTTTATTTGTGTAGTTCTTTTCAATACTTTATTTTCAATTTGGAGATTGAGACTAATATTCTGTTTATTTTTTTGATGGAATATTATATATTCAGTTTTATTGGTGTTAATAATTGTTAAAATGTTTGAATAAAGCCATTTTTCAAATTTTTTCAAATCTTCGTTAATAATATTTTCTAGAATGATGTGGTTTTTGTTTTCGTATAGAAGTACATTATCATCTGCATATATAGTATAATTACCTGACAATCCCATTTTAGATAACAATCATGTCGAAATTTCAATTTAACTATGTCGAAATTTCGAGATGTTAAGTCGAAATTTTGACTTACTAATACGAAAGTTCTACTTACTAATACGAAAGTTCTACTTACTAATACGAAATTTCGACTTCGTAAGACGAAATTTCGAGTTGGTAAGACGAAATTTCGACTTCCTAAGTCGAAATTTCGACTTTTTATTTTTTCCATTGGCACTCCAGAGCTTTCGTGATAATGCCACGGTAATTTTCGAACGGCTTGAAATTTACCGATACGAAGAACTGACGCCACGATTTCGTAAGTAAGGGCAGACCATAGCACAGTTGCCATGTGTTGAAATACGTTTGAGAACTTCAGAAATATTAGTTATTGAATTAGGTATTTATAAATTTTCAATTAAGTATTGGTAATATTCCTAATTAGCAATAAAAATTGCCTCAATTGCCTCAGAATGTTCCCTTATGATTTGTGGCTCATGGCTCATAAGGAATTTGTGTAAATAATAATTATATCAATTCCGAAATATAAGCCAATAACACCGTCTCTGAGAAAGAACTGCAAACAAGTCCTTTTATCTTCCATTCGACTTCGCGGTTACGTAAATTACTGAAAGAACACTCAATTCACAGTTTTTGAAATCGAATCATAGAATGGGCGTGTACACCTTAGTAGATTATGGTAGAACTTTTAACTCAAACCATGTTTATGATGATCCTTTTATACATAAATAATGATTGACGACATAATTCGATCGAAAAATTAACTGGAATGTTTTATTTTTGGACATAAATAATAGTACCTTCTGAAAACGAACCCTCTTATGACGTAGAAACCTCATCTCGCCATAGTTAAAAGAAAATACCAAATGCCCGACGGAGACTGAGGCAACTGATATATTAATTCTTTCAACTGTGATCTCGCGCTAATTCACTCTGTCAGAAATCATGTATCATCCATCTCTGTCTGGAATAGTCTTGTTTCAGTATAAGGGTTCTGACGTCACATCATCGCCTCGTTTTCAGAGGTCCGAAAAATCGGGGATTTCAATATTTTTTTATAAAACGTAGGGAGCTCACAGCAAGAAACGGTTTGCGGTGGTGAGCTAGTTTGGGTGAGTTCTATCGAATTATGAAATAAAATTTTTCTGTGATATATAAGCCCATTAGACTGACAGATATTTGATTACTTCAGAAGAATGATAAGTATGGTTGCAAGAAGATGCCTGCAACGCAGGTGGCATTCCTGTTGAAAACTTCACATAACACGTCGATAATTTTCTGATGTAATATCTTCTCAATATTGATTCGTCCTTTTTCCTGTCGTAAAAACATAGTTATTTATACACAAAGGTAGTACAAAGTATCAGTATTACCATAGATTAAGTCGTTAATCTATGGTATTACCTTTGTATTACCCAGAGACCAAGATTATATCCCGAGGCATCACCCGAGGGGTATAAAGTCTCGTGGGGACAATATTGATTACTACCAAGGTGCTTATTCAATTTTTTTCACCACTAGCAATACATTTCAATCATTTAAGTCGTGTGTAACTGAAATATGAACCTATTGTCACTATGAAAACATTTCTTTTCAATTCAATTGAAGTCTAGTAGCCATGATAATGACAGCATAATTATTATTATAAGTCGTTATTGATAAATACCTTCTAGATTCGAGTGCCTGCGAATCTCGCATCAGAACAGTGAATTCGGGTTATTTGTAACAGAGTGGCTATGTCTTTATTGACTAGTGCGTTTCATAAAATGACGAAAACTACCTTGGTAGTAAAAATACACTTTACGCCTCGGAGAGGAGTAAATAATGGTAGGTTTTATATATATATATCTCCGAGATCTCTTTATTTAGTTGAAAAATTAATTAATTCACAATAGTAAATACATTCACATATAAATAAACTTAGATTAACATGAAAAAATACAATCAGTCTGAATAAAAAATACATACGTGTAAATAAAAACTAGGTACATAAAAAAGTAATAATTATATACTAATTTTCCATTAAATAATCCTTCAATCGTCTTTTGAATGTATTTATCGAACCACTCTCTTTAATTTCTTGTGGGAGGTCATTAAAACAATCTACTCCTTCATAAAATAAGGAATTATGTGTACTATTTTTTTTATATTTTTCAACTTTTATATTGTTTCTGTTTCTTGTATTATACTCATGTATTTCAGCCACATATGATGATTTATTCTGTAGATATAGAGGTGAATATGCAATTTTGATTTTAAAAATGAAAATTAGTGTTTGGTACTCGAAGAGTTTTTTCACTGGTAGCCATTGTAGGGTTTGCAACATATTTGCTATCGGTGTTATCCTTGAACATTGTAAGATTAATTGATTATAGCTAGCGGTGGAAAAAATAGTGAATTATACACGGGAAAAATATTAGTTTCAGATCACGGTTTTTTGTCTCCCTTCGCTACGCGTCGGAAAACAACACAACCTGGAACTAAAATCTACTACTTTATTTCCTTAGATAATAAATTGCTATATATCTTGTCGTTTTCCATAATAAAATCACGATTTGACAGGATGTTGTGCTCATGCGCAGAAATAATGAGGAAGTGCTATTCATTTCTTTTTTTTTATTGGCACCCTACCTGCTCTATTTTGAGCACTCCGGCTAGTCGTAATGCTCGAAAAATCACGCGTGTTTTGAAGGCCTTAGTATCCACTCAAAGTGGGATTTAATGTACTATTTTATTTCAAATGAGAATGGATGAACTAAGGAAAGCATAGTTAGATGCCGAAATAATAATTATTGAGGTATTTTTTATATTTTATGAAGAAAACGTCATGGCATTCATTTGGAACGACTTGGCGCCTGTTGGCCTGTTTTTGATCATATTTCGGGTCTGGCGTCTCCGAAAGCGTCTCTATACATCACATTCTAAAAACTGTCAGAGGAGACAGTGCAGCACAAGTAATTATATTTAGAATAACAATCGCACGTGGTTAATGAGTAATGGCAGCGTTTTGCATTTTTCGCATATTTGAGTAAGTATACCCAATTATGTTCTCATTTACTATGAAACGAAGGTGTATAGAAGGACCGACAACTTCAAGATTTGCAAAAAGACGTGGTTTTACGAAACATGAGTGGTGACGTCAGTCTGAGAGACATTCAATTTTTTTTTGTGATTAAAAAATATATACAATCAAAATATAGTCAGCTTATATGATCCTGCTCGGAAGAAACATAATTGGAAATCAGATTATATTAATAAAAAAATACAATTCCATTCAAGATCCTCTTCAATGATGGGATGTAGAAGTCTTCGTTGTTCTGCTCCTATTATGGATGATTTCTGTTAGGAATAATATTTCATTCGTATGAGAATATACAGGGTGTTTCATTACTAATTGGAAATATTCCAACCATAGAATCCCGAACTCAAAATATGAAGATTTAACCCAAATCACCTAGATAAAATATGTCTCCTGTCTGAGTTACAGGGTGTTTTATTCAAAAATTTTGAAATGTTTTTTGCCCAGTTCTTCAAAACTTATTCGACGTATCACTTTCATATTTGGAGGGAAGTGTAGGTATTATACATCCAACTGAATTATGTGAAATGAACTTATCTAGCTATTACCAGAGGCGTACGACAGGGGCAAGTTACTGGTTGATCCTTCCCAAATTCTACGCCACTGGCGGAATTGTAATTTTTCTTCAGAATTTTTCGATTCTTCAATACCTCCTCCGTAAATATTGTACTCTTTCTTCATAGCGATAAAGTCATTATTTTTCGAGATATTTCAAGTTAATCATGAAGCAGCACAATTATTTTGATTTTAATGTGTATTAATAATGTCGATATTTTGGATCAATGGACTGCATTCATCAATCAAATGAAACTTCAATCCATATTACAATAAAAACATAACAGACGGGAGCTGTTACAGGGCGTTTTAAATTGTTTAATATATTACATATTTAAACACCCTGTAACAGCTCCTGTCTGTCATGTAATTATGTTTTTATTGTTAATATGGATTGAAGTTCCATTTTATTGATGAATACAATCCATTGATCCAAAATATTGACAAAATTAATGCACATTGAAATCAAAATGATTGTGCAGATTTATGTTTAACTTGAAATATCTCAAAGAATAATGACTTTATCGCCATGGAGAAGAAGTACAATATCTACGACAAAATAGTTGGAGAATCGAGAATTTGTGATAGAATTGCAGTTCCGCCAGTGGCGTAGAATTTGGGATGTACCGAGTACGAAGAAGGGATAACCCTAGGACGTCCCAAGGATATCCCAAGGACATCCCGTCGACAAGAGAAAGAAAATGTATGTCGAGTAGGGATTGAACCCGGGACCTTTAAACAGGACTAAACTACAGAAACCTGAATAAATAAAACTTGGTTAGGATTCGGGTATAATTATCATCATTCTTGGGTGTTTAAAAATGAGGGGCATTATGCATTCACGATTTGCGAAAAATGGTAATTTCTTGAGAAGTTTTGGGACTATATTATTCTTTATTTCCATTACAATTATTTTCCGGAAGAAATACATTTTCGAAAAAATTCGACTCAATATTTTGATGAAATTCAATGACTCTGTGAATGGAAATCAGATATTCCAGGGACACGAATGAGATAACCTAGGGATGTACCGGGCGGGATGTCCACTGAACAATCACTGCGGAACATACCCTGGATGTGCTCATTGCCCAATATTTAATATTTTTTCCGCTCATTCGAAGTCTTTCTCGGTAACCTCAATAGAACAATTAATGAATAAATTGATTAATTATCCAGATAAAGAGGATTACTCGATTTGTATGCAGAACATGGCAACTTCAACATCCAGTAAAGCACTGCCGTTTTATTGTTAGCCAACATAAATATTGATAATCTTGTTTTTCTTATGAACGGGTTAGTTATAGTGAGACAAACACATCTGAGACAATATTTGCCATGAATGGGTCGGTCCCATGAAAAGGAACGTGTTTAAGAAATCCTACTACACCTTTTTCAATTGTAATTCAGAAAGTGTAACTTGTAATTCAGATTAGTAAAATGTAAGTCAGAAAGTGTAACTTGTAATTCAGAATAGTTAATTGTAATTCAGAAAGCGTCAATTGTAATTCAGATTAGTCAATTATAATTCAGAATGTATAACATGTAATTCAGATTAGTGAAATGTAATTCAGAAAGTGTAACTTGTAATTCAGAATAGTTATTTTGTAATTCATAAAGCGAAATTTGTAATTCCGAAAGCATCACTTGTAATTCTTAAACACTATGGACTTAAATAAGGGTTATTGTGTGGTGAACATCTTATATTTATCCACCAACGGGCATATCTTGAAATGCCAGAGCTGAAGCATGGTGAATGGTGGTGTGTTGTGCAATTTATTTGACATTCATTTGATATTTCGAGTTACTTTCTATGATAACATGGCTTTGATTGTTGGTGGCTTGATTTACGTTAATGTCTCAAGGAGAATGGATGCATGCTTTCTGAATTACAATTGACGGTTTCTGAATTACATTTCACTATTCTGAATTACAAGTTACACTTTCTGAATTACAGTTCACTAATCTGAATTACATATTACGCTTTCTGAATTACAATTAACTAATCTGAATTTCAACTTATACTTTCTGAATTACAATTGACTATTCTGAATAACAACTTATACTTTCTGAATTACATCTTATACTTTCTGAATTACAATTGAAAAAGGTGTAGAAAAAATCGAAAATAAGTCGTTTCAAGTGCAAAAACGTCATCGTACAACATTTTGATCAGTCAGTGGCGGATCTATCGATAAGGGTTAACTGTATTATAAAAATGCGAAAAATTAGTTTGTTGGTTGTCTACGCCAAATGAAGTTCTATAATATTATCCGATGTCACCCAGAATTCATTCGACGCCTATAAAAATTTTTTGTAAAGTATTCACCATATTAACACTCATGACTCCTGCGAATAATGTCTTTCAACTCACATAACTATTGAATGGTATTTAGCGTACGCTAAACGATCGATTAATCAGGAATTGACGATCTGTGATTCATTCAAAAAATTAAACCGTTACCATGGCATCAGAATTTCTTGAATAAATTACCATGGCAACACAGTTTTTTAAAAACACATTCAGTTCATTATTCCAGATTTTTTTTGGGGACTTTCTCTCCTCGTCTCTATAAAATAAAAATATGAATACTATTTCAATATACGTGTAGTTAGGACAAATCAGATGATTTGCCCCAAAATGTCACTGTTTAAAGAGTTTTCCTATCAGAGAGCCTGAAAACAAATTCACTTGTCAGTGACAATTTGTATTGAAAAAGGTTTGGAGAAGAGAAATAAAGGTATATAGGAAAAACATCAAATTTTTACTTATCTTTGGACGTTTCGGGAACGAATCTTCTCCCGTTTTCAACATAAAAAATGTACCACCTCCTAGATTTACCTACAGACAGTACTCATTCAGTTGTTAGAGTCCTGTCCTGCCTGTGAATTGTCGCAACTGTCAACTGTCATTTTCGAATTTTGTTGCAATTTACAATCGGTGACAAGAATAGAATAGAATAGAAATTTATTCATCATTGAAAATTCTACATCTGTATTACATACATTTATAAAATTTTATCAGACTAGTCAAGAACAGGAATAAAAACATTTGAACAGACACAAACATTTTAAAATAGAAGTTAAAGGATTGAAGTTTTATAATATTGAATACTCATTTAGATTGTAAAAATTCCTCAACAGAGTAGAATGCATTTTGGACTAGATGATTGTATAGAGCTGATTTAAAACTTCCTAAGCTACATGCGTTTCCAAATAGTTTGAGTGCATGGTTATAGCAAATGATACCTTGATAACTCGCAGAGTCCTGTCCCAGAGCCAAACGAGAATAAGGTAGTCTTAGTTCATTACCTCTTCTAGTATTGTAGATGTGGATCATATTATTTTTGGTATGGTGTGTTTCATTTTTTCTAATGTGCATTGTAATCGTATAAATGTAGAGGCTGGGTAAACTCAGTATGGCCAGTTGGATGAATGTACTCTTACATGATTCTTTGTAATGTAGACCAGCTAGACATCTTATTACTTTTTTTTTGAATTTTAAAAACTTTTATTGCATGTGCCGAGTTCCCCCAGAAAGGCAATCCATATGATAAAATGGATTGTACAAGTCCATAGTAAATCAGCTTAAGTACATGTAGCGAGACTGTTTCTCGTAATTGTTTTATTACAAAGCACATACTGCTCACTTTCGTGACAAGGTTTTCTATATGTACTTCCCATGTTAATTTCTGATCTACAGTCAGGCCTAGATACTTGAACTGACTCACTTGCTCTATGGAGTTGTGATTAACTCTTATTAGGGGACAGTGATCATAGGAAATGTTTTTTTGTTGGAAAACCATGAAGACCGTTTTATTATTATTGATTATCAAGCCATTATTTTCACACCATCTGGCGAATTCTTCTGCAGCTGAGTTTGCTGATTTTATAGAGAGCGACAGTTTATTCTCTGCCAATATTTTACTTGTATCATCTGCATAGATTATCGTTTTTTGCTGGACCATACTCGCGAGTTCTATGTCACTCATGAATATTATAAAGAGAAGTGGCGCAAGAGTTGACCCTTGAGGAACCCCAATTGACACAGGCGCAGGTTGTGATTTCACAGAATCAATAACTACGACCTGCGATCTGAATTATTCATACAATTTCTGTTTGTATCAGAATTTTTTATTACAAATTTATGCGAAATGTAGACGGAAGTGCAGTCGAAGATAATGCTTTAGGTCCTTGCATAATATTCCCAAGAACTGTGTAAAAATGAAGGTCTCATCTTTGTGGGCAATTTATTCTATATGCTCAGAATGACAATATGTAAACGTAAGAACATTTATGTAAGCAAAAATTGTTCAATCAGAATATGGATACATACCTGCCTGGGAAATCAAAAAATTTGCATGATTCCTCAGCAAACTGGCAATTATGGCTAATTGCCAGTTCAAACTGGCAATAATGGCTAAATGCCAGTTCATACTGGCAATCATGGCTAAATGCCAGTTTAAACTGGCAATTCTGGCTAATTGCCATTTCAAACTGGCAATTATAACCAATTTCCAGATCAAACTGGCAATTATAAAAAAGAGTTTGGACAAAGAATAATAACAGTTTGCAGAGAGATACCACCAGACAAAACTGTGGAGAGTTGAAAATAAAGTGCGAAAGAGATATGGAAAGTATATAGAGAATGAAGGAGATTTGATAGAGAATACAAAAATTTGAACTTGTTAGTAATAGTTGCTGTTTCAGTTCTTTGTCTAATCATTTGATATTATTCTTTTATAGGTATTATTCAGTTTTTTTTCCTATTTACTTATTGATGAAAAATCGAAATTTCTAGTGATTTTATTCGTTTATCTCACTCTTCAAAGCCAGATGACCTAATCCTGACTACCATCATGCTTGGTATCATTCAAATTTTCATAAGAATCATTATACACGCGATATAAGGCGAATTGAATAATGCAATTTTTTTTTTTTTTTTTTTTTATCGCTTGGAGCGCACGAGAGGGAATCCCTATAATGTTCAAAGAACATCGTGCGTTCCTAGGGAGGATAGGGACAGGAGGTAGGTATTGGAATTTTTTTTCAACTTTTGGAGATTATATGTTGTTGGGAACACTTCCACAGGCAATGAATTCCAGAGCCTAGCCGTTCTATGGATGAAGGAGTCTTGATAAAGTGCTGTTCGACATCTTTCGAGGTTGACAACGAAAGGATGTGCTGACTGGGCTTGTCTAGTTCGTCTGATTGGTATTGCTAGTGAAGGGATGATAGCAGAGATTTCCGAAGAACATTTCCCGTGGAAGTTTCGATAGAAAAGTGAAAGGTCGCCGACCTTTCTACGGTGTTCTAATGATGCCAAAGAGTGAGTGAGTGTGGCGTCACCCACCAGGCGAATGGCTCTTCTCTGGATGGAATCTAAGAGCATCAGCGTATGTTTTGGTGCTGAACCCCATATGTGGGAACAGTATTCTAGAACAGGCCGTATCTGCGCTTTGTAGATCATGAGAAGCTGTTGAGGTGTAAAGTAGCTTTTCGCACGGAACAAGAATCCGAGTTTTTGGGAAGCAGCTTTTGCGATGGATCTGACATGATTATCCCATGAAAGAGTGTTGCTGATGGAAATACCGAGCATAGATATGGTGGGCTTGGTGGGGATGGTGGAGCCAGACATTACAATATCGGGCATACTGAGTTCCGCCTTTCTAGAGAAAATGCAGGCTTGAGTTTTGGTGGCGTTGAATTCAACTAGGTTGTTTGTTCCCCAGGCTGTGATTTCAGCAAGATCTTCATTGACAGCATTGACCTGCCTGCGCCGTGAGGTCTTAGTTTCCTGGGAAGAAATGGGAATTCTGGAAGAGAAAGCTGTATGGAGGGTACTATCATCTGCAAAGCTGTGGATGGGGCAAGTTGTTACTCCCAACAGATCATTGATATGAAGCAGGAATAATGTTGGTGCCAAAATTGATCCTTGTGGAACGCCGGAATTGATGCCAATGGTATCAGACGATACACCGTCCACTACCACGTGAAGCGATCTGCCTGAAAGAAAACTCGATAAGAGATGGCATAGCTGAGGTGGTAAGCCGTATGATGGTAGTTTGTGGAGGAGTACTTCGTGCCAAACACGGTCGAATGCTTTCGATATGTCCAACGCGACAACTAGAGATTCCCCGTGTTTTTCTATTGAAGATTGCCATAAATGGGTGACGTAGGCAAGTAGATCTCCAGTAGATCTTCGGTGGCTAAAGCCGTATTGTCTATCATTGATGATTCCTGAGCTCTCCAGATATTTGATAAGCTCAATATTGATGATGGCTTTCTCCATCACTTTGGAGATTACTGATAACAGGGCAATGGGCCTGTAGTTGTTGGGCAGGTTCTTGTTCCCTTTTTTGGGGATTGGTTGGACTCTAGCTGTCTTCCAGCATGATGGAAAAATACCCGACCTGTACGAGATGGTAAACAACTTGCAGAGAATCGGTGTTAATTCTGGTGCACATTTTTTGAGGATAATGGGTGGAATACCATCAGCACCGTTAGCTTTATTCGTTTTGAGACCAAGCAAAATTCGTCTGATAGTGCGTTGACGGAAGACGATTTCGGGCATTCGACTCTCAACGGGTGGAATGTCTGGCGGCACTTTTCCTTGGGAATCTAAAGTAGAGTTTGCTGCGAAAATTTCTGCAAAAATATTCGCTTTCTCCTGCGATGTTGTTGCTAATGTGCCGTCGGATTTGGACAGTGGTGGAAATGAACTGTTAGTGAAATTTCTTCCGACCGCTTAAGCAAGGGACCAAAACGAACGGGAGCCATTGGGACAATCTATGAGTTTCGATCTGATCTTGGCATTGTATGTTTCTTTCGAAGCATCTATTGTTTGGCTGCAGTTATTCCTGGCATCAACGTATTCTGCTCTAGTCGCGAGGTTAGGGTTTTTGCGCCAGCGATGGTAGGCTGTTTGTTTCAAGGCAACAGTTCTAGAACAGCTTTTGTTGAACCAGGGTTTCGAAGGTGATGATCTTTTCGAAAAATGAGGTATATATGTTTCCATTCCGAGCATGATGATCTCGGATATTTCCGCAGCACACTGTGAAGGGTCCTCAGAGTCAAAGCATACTCTATGCCAAGGAAACTCGGAGAAAAACATGCGGAGACCGTCCCAATCTCCAGAATTGTAATGCCATATAAGACGTGGGGGTGCTGGAGCAGTTGATGGAATGAAAAATGGGCAGGTTGTGGAGATGAGTGTGTGGTCAGAATTGCCAAGTGGAGCTCGTACATCTATGGTGTAGGGTGCTGAATTATTCGTGAGGAATAAGTCAAGTATGTTAGCTGAATGGTTATTGGCATCGGGAATTCGTGTGGGTTCTTTGATAAGCTGCTCTAAGCCGTGAGTGATGGCGAAAGCTTCGGCTTGTCGCCCAGCTTCATCCGTTCTGTTAGAGTGTACGAGCCAAACAGTGTTGTGTACATTGAAATCGCCCATGATGATGATTTCTGCTGCTGGATGGTTCTGTTGAATTTGGTCAAGCTTCAGAGACAAGAATTCGAAGAGCTCCCCATAGGATGGATCATTTGGTGATAAGTAGAGACAACAAAGGTATTTGGTCTGTTTCTGGCTATCGAGTTTGAACCACATGACATCAAACTTATTGGGTTCCAAAGTTTTTTCTCGTTGACATGAGAGATTCGTTTTAGAGTAGAGGCAGAGACCTCCCTTGAATCTGAAACGTGTGTGGAGTTCGTACCCAGGACAGAGCAGATAGGTCGTATTGGTCGATGAATTGACCTGTGTCTCAGTAAGAGCCAATATGTCTGGCTGTTCAATTTGAAGGTGTCGATGGACATCGTTGATGTTCTTACTTAGACCTCGGATGTTACATAGGAGGACTTTTTCAGCCGATGGTGAACCCCCTCTAGCACCTCTCGCCCGGAAATCCGAATGGAGAGGTATTTTACTTCCGGATAATTTTACTTGAGGAGAACTCATCATCGCGTATTCTGTATAAAGAAGGGTGGTTGGCGTGGAAGAAAAAGGAAATTGGGTTGGTTTGGGTGGGCCGGAACATCAACCAGCTACTGAAACACGGGTAAGTATACCCATTTCACAGTGCCTATGGTCGATGTGGTGGTATCGCACCGGGCGATGGCGTTAACCATCTTCCACCTATTGGCGTCCTTTTAGTCGCCTTCTACGACAGGCAGGGCTTACCGTGGGGTTATTCTAATCCGACCACCACACGGCTAATTATTCAAAAACGTTAATGAAAAACACCTCTTATGAGATATTGTTTTGAAAATTTATATACTAGTACCTATTCCGTTTTCTATAATTTTGCTGGAGTTTTTGTGAACTTGCGTAGGCTAACAAATTGTGATTGATGCTTTGTGTTTGCTCGACAAAGTACAAAGTCGATAATTTTGTGTCGAGTTTTGAATAGTATGTATATGAGTACAAGAATGATTCAAATCACCCTAGGGATACGAAAGTAAAGGGGTTTGGTGGACCAAATTGTACAACACATTTTAGATCACCTTGTATAGACAAATACTGATGGAATAGATGCGATAGAGCGTGACTTTCCTAATTTGATAAGTTGTATCTACAAAAGACAGGAAGAGAGCCTGATATGTTTATAAATATTCATCATTCATTATATCAATAACATGTACATACATACCTGAGACTGTCGTTCAAATTACAGTTTATCCTGGAATAATATATTAATATTCATTACAAATGGTGCAGTTGTGAGGATACATTCTTTGTGATCAGAATATGAATAAAATTCGAGAAATGATGGAGACAAACGCACGAGTGCATGTTTCTTCCTCAGAAAAACTTATCTTTTGGTGTTTTTTTTTAGTTGACTCGGCCGTTACTTGATGGAAATCCATAGCAAATGTAAAAACTTCACAACTTCACAATAAGATTTCCACAAAACTCTCAAACACACGACATGTTTCGCTAACACAGTAGCTTCATCAGGTGATATACTGGTACAATTAACTAAATTAACCTTGGCTTGCCTAACTTTTATATATGCTACTTTCCCAACCTGAAGGATTAGTTACCTGTAGACAGGTTTGATAAACCTTCATTTTTAGTTGTGTTTTCGGTAATTCTTGAATGCCACATTTGGAAAACGCTTGCGTCCATGCATATGATATAAATTGGGACCATCGATGAAACATAGCTAAGTGTTCCACAAATTTGACCAACACATGTTTTGCTTAACTATACTATGACGGTAATTATTTTCACAAAAAAATCGACATATTTCGAAAACTATGATAGATAAGTTGAGATAAATCAGGTTGTCTAACTCACAATTAGAAAAAAAGTCGAACTGTTTCTTTATGTAGGTTTCTATTCAAAATGAGAAAGTTGGTGCAGACTTTTGGCACACCCTGTTTATATAGCTGGAGGACTGAAAATATTTCTGGTAGATAGGAAATTATCGATAAGCATATTAAGTATTTATTTCAACTACAAGATGAAAAATTTCTGATGTGTGTAATTTTTCACTGAGAAGGCGAGTAAGCAGGCCCATTCTAGACCTACAATAATTAGTTCTTCATGCCATGGGCGTAGCTACCCGCCGCTTTAGCTGAATCAATGATACTTGTGCAATTAAAAATTCGTTTAATGTTATCGACAATCTCACTCAAACTATTAGGCCATAGGCCATAGGCCAGCTGGGACTTGTAGGCCTCATTATTACAGAATAAGTTTTCAAAGTCAATGTGTACTATCAATTTCTCGAACTAAACAAAAATTTTAGATTTTCCTTCGCTTGTCTTCCGACATAATTAGACACACTGTAGTTTCCGAATCTCATACGTGACGGTACGTTTTTATAGTAGAGCACAAAAAAGTATATAAAAACCTCGGGATACCTCACCACTGAATACCGCTGATAAGGATGATCATTCCGTTTTCGTACCTGACGGTGACAAGATTTATTAGTTATTTAAAATGCCGAAACGATAATTAGACAAAGAGAAACAAACAAAGAATAAGCGTTTCAAGAAATTGAGAAAGGAATTGGACAAACTTAGGGAAAATATATTAGAAGAAGAATTATCTTCCGATAGCTCGGAGCAATCGAGAAATTCCGGTAAGTTGAAAATAATAATAAAATTAATTTTTAGCTCAGCACTTGAATTCAACTCTGATGGTATCGTGCGATCACCTGAAGAGAATAGATAACGTGCGTTATGTCAATGAATTCAGTCAGTTCATACAAAACTGCCCAACAAGAAACTTATTTCAAATATAACTCTGATGGTATCGAGCGATCACCAGATGAGTAAGGGTAACAAGCGTTACTGTAAGTGAAATAAAACTGATCCAGTTCGAATTTAATGATTCGTCTGATATTTCTGATGAGGAAGTTGAGATCATTGATTGCCAGGCCATGGAGAATGGAGAGCAAATTGGACCCTCTCGAAATACAAATCATGGCCCCTGTTGAACAAATTCCACTACCTAACTCATCATTCGAGGCACTAGGAGTAAGACCACCCGCAGAAAACTCCGAGGGCGAAGAGTTACATAATGAAATGATCCTGAGATGGACAGCGTAACTCCAACAAGGCCTACCAAAAGATACAAGGAAAGAAATCATGTCTAAATACCCAATTAAAAAAAAAAAAAAACTGTATGAACCCCCCAGTGGGGAACGGTGGTATTAAGGCGTGTCTTCCTGACGCTGCAGTCTCTTTTGATAGGGTTATGACAAGCATACAACAACGAATAGGACATGCTTTATCTGCCATTGGGTCTATGATGAATCAGATGTGACCCAAGTCCCCTGATGACTCATCTGATACATTGACCAAGGTAGCAGATGCTTCTCAAATCTTAGCAAACGCTCATAACACCTTGTCATTGCACAGACGTTACCACATAGTGCCTTTCGTCAATTCTGAATGCCAAAAGTTTATCGAGTCCTCCATGGTCGGTGAATATTTATTTGGAAAAGATTTTAATGAATCTTTGAAGCGATGAAAAAAGTCAGTTTAGAAATCGAAAGAATCAATAATACTTTCTTTCCTATTTCGAAGCCAAGCACATCAACAGTGCCTACAACCACTATACTTATCCAAGAAACCAACCAATGGCTGCTTTAAACTACAGGCGCGTCAAAAACAAGATGCAGATAAAAGAGAAGAGGAGAGAGGAAGCAGACTTCGGAGGGAGAAATCATCAGACGAAACTCCACTATCAATATCACAACCGTCGACAAACCAGGTAACTTCGAAATATGCAGGTACCCTCCATGAGTTTCATAAAAATTGGTTGAGGTTTACCAGAGACAAGAGGGTTTTAACGTTGGGTCAAGGGGGTGAAAATTCCCCCCCTCCAGCGTGATGAACCTATTGTTCATATTTCAAAGTCACAAATTGATAAATAAACGAACTAAATTTCGGAGCTTCTTGAAATGGGGTCCATCTCGAAATGTTCACCTGATGAAAATCAATACTTATCTTCTTACTTTATAATAGAGAAACAGAATGGTAAATATAGATTCATTTTGAACCTGAAAAACTTCAATACTTCCATAGAGGCTCCACATTTCAAGATGGAAGACTCCAGAACAGTTCCAAGGCTATTACACAAGAACTGTTTCATTGCCAATATCGATCTGAAGAATGCATATTTTTTGTAACCGATCTATGGAGACCATAAGAAATATCTGAGATTTAATTTCAACAACAGTTTATTTGAATTCAATTGCTTACCATTCGGACTCAATGTAGCACCCTATATTTTCACCAACCTCAGAATGAAAGGTGTTGTGTTAGTTGCTTATTTAGATGACATTCTCTTAATCGGCAAAGATAAAATTTGATACGAAGAATTTGTTTCAATAACAGTAGAAGCTCTGGTACCTTGTTGTGGTTTCATTGTCAATTTAGAAAAAAGTAACTTGGTGCCTACACAAGAGCTAACATTTTTAGGATCTTTATATAATACGCAAAAGATGTGCATATCATCTCCGAAAGAAAAAAATTCTTACAATTCGACGACGACTGTTGAAGAAATTGATTATTAAACAAAAATGTCGAATAAGGGAATTTGCAGTGGTATTTGGCAAACTAGTTGCAGCCAACCTAATAAAAATTATGAGAAATGGATGGAAACTCCAACCAATCTCATTCATGAATTAGATTGGTGGAATGGAAATTTGAACACATATTGAAGAAAAAAAAAAAAAAAAAAAAAAAAAGGAAATAACGTTAGAAATCTATTCAGACGCATCACCAACAGATTGGGGGACCTTTTGCCAAGGTCAGCGGAGAAATAGGTTCTGGAATTTCGAGGAAAAACAGAACCATATAAACTATCTTCAAATCGAAGCGGCGTTTTATGGCCTGAAGTCTTTGCCAAAAATACAAGTAATATTCACATCTGGTTCAGGATTGACAATGTTACTGCAATTTCCTGTATTAATCGTTTTGGTAACATACAATATGTAAATCTTAATGAAATCACGAGATCGTTGTGGGATTGATGTGGATCAAAAAATAATCTGGTATTTGCCTCATACATCCCTTCAACTCAAACGTAGAATATGAATTAAATCGAACAGCCTACGATCGTATTGTGCAGTGTTTTGGCCAACCGGAAATAGATATTTTCGCTACTAAACTGAATGCCAAATGCAACAAATACGTTTCCAGACCCAGACTCTTTGTCAGTAGACGCTTTCACGATTAGTTGGAGCAATATTTTTTCCACTCTTTCCCGCCCTTTTCTATAACCACCTGATTCCTGGAAAAGATTGTTCAAGAAAGGGTCTGTGGAATTCTTATAGTTCCAAACTAGACATCACAACTGTGGGACCCCCTGTTAAAAAGCCTATTGACACAAAGCCCAATAATTGTCAAACCGAATAAATATTTATTATCATATCCTTTCAGAGAGAGCCACCCTTTGAACGGGCAAATTTCCCCTGGTAGCAGGGAAGTTATCAGGTTAACGGTTGCTGAAAGGGGGGTTCCACAGGCCGCAATTCCAATCATCCTGGAATCTATAACAGCAGGTACCCTCAAACAGTACTCAGCCACATACAAAAAATATTGGCAATTCTGTATCGACATAAAAACAACCCCCTTACCTATAATTTGAATACTTATATTGAATTCCTGATCAAGGCTATAGAGACTGGCAACTCGTATTCCGTTGTCAACTTTCACAGATCAGCACTGAATCTCATTCTCCACCCGAATATCGATGATGAGAAAATAATCAAAAGATTGTTAAGGGGAGCGAGCAACATCAAACCGTATCAAACCCACTGCTCCAAGATATACATCCACTTGGAACCCGGAACCAGTATTGCGATATCTCAGTTTTCTGTACCCCTTACACTCGATTAGTCCAGAGAAACTTACCTGGAAGTTGGTCATGTTGATAGCCCTTACAACTGCTCATAGGGTGCAAACTATGTCGAAAATGAGATTGAGTGGTGTGATTATACATGAGGGAAAATTCGAATTCAGAATATCTGAAAGAATCGAAACATCAGTTCCAAAAATTAGTATTTTATTCTAGTTATTCCTTATTTCAATATGAAACCAGAGTTATGTGTTGCCACAAATATAGATCACTACAATTAGCAGGTGGATAAAGACGGTATTGAGGGATAGTGGAATCAATACCGAATTATTCAAAAGCCACAGTGTCCGCCGGGGTGAACATTAATAGTATAAAACTACTGCAGGCTGGTCTGAATCATCAAATGTATTTTCTGAATTCACCAATAGACCAGTAGGAAAAGACGATGAAATTTTGCAAGTACAATATTAAATCTCAATTTGGGAGACTGATTTATATTAAAATTTTAAGAATGAGACTGTCGCTATACCTATATGACATGATACCATAATATATACCTAATTTTTTTTTTTTCAAATAGGTACATATATTATATATTTTTGATGTTCAAATGTAACATTCAATTTACAAGTTTGTTTACCACTTGTTTACCATTTATTTACCCGCATTTTTGAGGTAATATACCAAATAAATCTTTCTTAGTTCTACCCATTTAAGGATCAAAATCACACTGCTTTAAACAGCTACAGTGTGTGTAATTATGTCGGAAGACAAGCGAAGGAAAATTGTAAGATTAATCGACTTACCTGATGGAAGATTAATCCAAATTTTCCGAGCTTGTCTTCCGACATAATTAGAACCCTCCTCTCCCAGTTATGAGCCCCTTAAAAAGTGTGATTTTTCAGACTCAAACGGAATGATCATCCTTATCAGCGGTATTCAGTGGTGAGGTATCCCGAGGTTTTTATATACTTTTTTGTGCTCTACTATAAAAACGTACCGTCACGTATGAGATTCGGAAACTACAGTGTGTCTAATTATGTCGGAAGACAAGCTCGGAAAATTTGGATTAATCTTCCTTCAGGTAAGTCGATTAATCTTACAATTATCTATGACCTGAGTTATACGATCGAAGTGTTGAAACCGTGGAAATTTCTATAGTTTTTAAACGAAAAAATGATAATACTGACTATTCCACTCTTGATCTCGAGAACCAATCAGAATCGACCATTTTCATGGTTTCTTCTGTATTCTAGCGATATTTTTTGTTTATCAAATTTTATCGGACTTGCTCTACCAATACAGAAGCCGAATTGACCCACACGTGACCAACTAACCTCGTTTATCAGCGATAAAATTTTGACATCGTGTCTGGTCAAGATTGCTTTGGATTCAAATCTGAGACAATAACCTAAGTTCCTACTTTATTTTATTTACTTATAATTCGCGTTAGTGAGATATTTTGTACGAAAGGCGAGACACAACAATAAAAGAATTCAAATTCCTTATTGAAGTAATCTTCTTCAATTACTCAAGTTATTGTGACTGACTGATGTAATTACTAGCTGATGTAGCGCAACTGTTAGGGTTGTTGCGCGAGGATACGAAGGTCGATGGTTCGAGCCCTCGGCGACGATATCTTTTTTTTTTTTAATTATTCCATGTCACATAAATTCAATTTATTTTGTTTGAATTGGATAGTAATTGTATACACTCTTTTGAGAGCAACCATCTCCAAGATAATAAAAAAATACTTATTATCAAAATTGTACATTCCACTTTGTGAATAACTATAAGTAGGTAGTTAATTTCTAAAAAGGTAAATTCTGTATTTCATTACTATCATTATGTTCTTCTTCGCAGTTCGAGTTGGAATATACTTAAATTATGTTTCCTATTTCTTATATACAGGGTGTCCGGAGATAAAACCGACAAGACTTGTGGGGATATAGGGACTGTCAATATGATTGCAAAATGCCATAAACCAATGTCCAAAACCGCTTCGTTATTGACATACAGAGTGATTTGTGGATTTTGACAAAAAAATTCAATCCGCCATATCAAATACAGGGATCAACCAATTAGATTCAAAGTTGATACACGAATTACACTGAAAAGCATCAACAAGTAGCCCTTTGATCGAAATCAATATCAGGACCGGAATGATATTTTTCCCCTATGTTGAGTTATTGTGAGAATAACTCACCCTGTATAATAATAACAAAAAATTTCAACTCAGATTCGACATCTACGGTAAAAATTGTATAGGAATTTGTTGAAAAATCTTGTGGCACTATCTTAGTTATTCCGTAATTAATTATTATTTTAATTTTTTTCTTTCAAAATTCAATTATTATCGGATAAAGTACTATCGAAATTGGTAATATAATAAATATTAACGAAACCATGACATGAATATCGTTATTTTCTTCAATCAGTCCGTCAATTGTGGTAAAATGAAATACTCTCATTACCCGAAAAAATTGAAAAATAAATTCGTATCAGGACTGGAATGCGGTTTTCTATGATTATATTCCTGTAAGAATAGATGATACTAAACAATGATCTGATCGTAGATTCGAAATGCACTGAGAAAAGTTAAAAACTTGTTGAAAAATGATCGGATTGAACTTCCAAATAAAAAATCCGTATCAGTACCTTATAATATTTGTGTATAAAGAATACTAGGCTTGTGTCAAATTCAGAATTTCATTATGGAAAACCATTGTTCAGCTGTCATCAGCGTTTGTTTTATTGGTGTTCATTCATTATTCCAGTGTTTTTAGGATCAGTTCTGAGAGTGTGCTTATGATGTCGTTTTATTCCACTTATGAGGCATACGCAGATATTCTATTTGTGTTTGGTATACTTGACCGGATCTATTGCAAGGTGTAAATACCTGAGGTATATGGTTTCAGCATGATGGTGCTAGACCTCACTTTTCAGTTCCAGTTAGAAACCATCTCCATGCCAATTGCCCCAATAGATGGATTGGAATTTTTTATGGGAAATTACTGCTGCATGTGTTAGTGTTAGAAATAACCCTCAAATAATTTGCAAGTCAGTGAATCATCTAATAGCACGCTCTCAAAAATGTATTGATGTTGGAGGGCTCCACTTCGAAAATGTTTTGTAATACTGGTTAGTGAAAGTTTTTCACGAATTCGTTGCTTTTATTATGGTCATTACAAACAGGTTATTGTTCGTTGTGTAGTATTCTCATAAATTCAAATTCATTAGTGAGCGAATATGATTTAAGAAAACTTCACTGTCATCCTTCATTAACAGGTTCTTATACGATTGTTTCAGATTCCGAATCTACGATCAGATTATTGATAACTATTGATGTACTAGGTCAGCTAACATGACCAAACAAAACACTCATCCCTGTCCTGATACGAATTTATTCTACAGTTTTTTCGGGTTATGAGAATATTTCATTTTACTCCGATTCATGAACTGATCGAAGAAAATAACGACAATGTCATGGTTTCGTAAATATACGTACTTTATCCGACAATGATTGATTTTTCAATGAAAAAAATCAAAATGATAATTAATTACGGAATAACTAAGATGGTGCCAGGAGATTTTTCAACAAATTCCTATACAATTTTCACCGTAAATTGCGAATCTGAGTTGAAATTTTTGGTTATTATGATACAGGGTGAGTTATCCTAACAATAACTCAACATAGGGGAAAAATATTATTCCGGTCCTGATATTGGTTTCGATCAAAGGGCTACTTGTTGATGCTTTTCAGTGTAATTCGTGTACCAAATTTAAAAACAATCGGCTAATCTCTGTATTTTATATGGCGGATTGAATTTTTTGTCAAAATCCACAAATCACACTGTATCTCAGTAACGAAGCCGTTTTGGACATTCGTTTATGGCATTTTGCAATCATATTGACAGTCCCTATAACCCCATGAGTTTTATCGGTTTTATCTCCGGACACCCTGTATATTGTCTCATTCAATCATGAAATAGTCATACGAATACAACTCGTGATACTATTTTTCCTGGAAATATTCGTCGATTGACTTACTCCAGCTTGCTGCTCTAATTTCGCTCATGACATTGATCCAAAACTACTCGCCTACGGCTCGTAGTTTTGATAACAATGTCATTCTCGAAATTACTAGGCAACAAGCTGTCGTAACAATCACCGAATATTTCCGGCAAAATATTATCACTTGTGGTATTATATATGATAAAATATAATAGCATTGCATCAGTTTCGGAAATCGAAGCTTCTTATTTTTCAGCCTTCTGATTACAACTGCAATAGCGGCAAGAAGCTTTCCGAAATTCAAAGTGTTAAATAGTTATTATTTGTTGTGTGACAACAAACCGTGAGCTAAAATATAATATTTTCCCGTGTATAATACACATGTTTTTTTCTGTGACAGACTACGAAATAGCCACAAATAAAGACATTGTGGCTATTTCGTAGTTGAAATTACGCCAGTCGGGCAACCAGCCAATCCCGTATGGGAATTTTTGTTTCGAAGTGTTTCTTTCCTTTTTTCATACTCATATGGCGTTGCTCTCATATTGTCTATGAAGCACGCCTCTGAGGGAATATAATGCCGACTTGATTCTTGTTTGGCTAGGCTAGGCTTAGCCGGCGGTTTTAGTACTGCTGGCTGGCGACTGCCCTGCACTGATGAGAGTCAAAGAGCTCAAAACCGGTCTGTAGGTGTCTAGTGTGGCCTGGCTAAATCGAAATCAATAGGCATTCCGGAAAGAAACACTTGAATCAGTATTCGTTTATACGAGTCGATGCATAGATTTCGGGAAGATGTAATCCAATGGAAGGCAAAAAAAAAAAAAACAAACACGAGATATGGTAGGATATACAGCAAAATAAATTATGAGAAATTCCGAAATTGTTGTGAGCAAACAAATTGGAACATCAGCACTAACCCTACGGAGACCCTAACATCATTTCATAGCAATTTGATTTCTATTTTCAATATCTGCTTTCCAGTGCAGAAAATCAGAAAATCGACTAAAAAGCCTTGGATCACTGGTGGTATTAGAATCTCAGCGGAAAATTTGAGATCAATGCATACAATCAGAAAATATGTAAATTGTGACTTTTTCATGGCTTATTTCAACCAATACAGGAATATTTATAGAAGTGTAATTAAATGTGCTAAATCATTATATTACAAGTCAAGATTTGAAATGGCCCATAATGAATCCAGAGAGCACTGGCGAGTAGTTAACGACTTGAGAGGAAAAAGTAATTCATTTCTACCACCCATTGATATCAACCCAGATGAACTCAATCATTTTTATTGCTCTATTGCTGAAAACATAACATTGCCTCTAAATAGCCAGATTAGTCAGATTGATCCCTTGAAATTCATGCATAATCCAATAGCCGAAAACTTCTTTTTCATACCTACTGATATATATGAATTGAGAGAAACTTTTAAAGAAATAAAAAATAAAAAATCTGCAGGTGTAGATGATATTTCCATAAACATACTTGAGTGCCTATCTGATACTGTTCTGAATATCCTAGCAGACGGTATCAACAAATCATTCCAGTCAGGTTCATTTCCTTTTTGCCTGAAAGAAGCCATCATAATTCCACTCCATAAAGGTGGCGAAACTGGCGATCCTTCTAACTTTCGACCAATATCACTCCTCTGTACACTTTCAAAAATAATAGAAAAACTTGTGAAAAAGAGGATGATGTCATATTTAAAAAAACACAAAATATTGTCGAAATGTCAGTTTGGATTCCAAAGCACAAAAAGTACCTCTGATGCAATTTTTTCGTTTCTTGAGAAGGTGTACCTAAGTTTGAATGAAGGAGAAGTGGTTGCAGCAGTATTCTGTGACTTTTCAAAAGCCTTTGATTGCGTCGACCACAGAATACTGCTGAAGAAACTATACCATTATGGATTCAGAGGGGTTGCTTTCAAATGGTTCGAATCATATCTTACTGGTAGAAAACAACGTGTAAGGATATCAAGTGAAACCTCGAGCTATTCGGAAATCAGGTCAGGGGTTCCTCAGGGATCAGTGCTGGGCCCAATCTTGTTTTTGTTATATCTGAACGATTTGGCATATTTGAATATAACAGGAAAATTTACAATATTTGCTGATGACACTACCCTCCTATGGCATGGGAAAAATGTAGAGGGCCTCAGAAACGTTATATCCCAGGAATTAAAGGAAGTTACATCATGGTGCAATACTAATTCTCTGTTTTTCAATGCAAATAAAACCAATATTATAACATTCAAGTTCCAGTATGAAAATCTCATAATTAGTAATATTCAAGTTGAAAATAAGACTAGTACTAAATTCCTTGGCTTATACATCGATAATAAACTGAGATTCGATATCCACGTCACGTCATTGAGAAAGAAACTCGCATCCGGATGTTATGCTATTAGAATTGTATCAAATGAGCTTGGCAAAGATATAGCAAGAATAGCCTATTTTTCACTGATAGAATCACATATCAGATATGGCATAGCTTTCTGGGGATTTTGTAGTCTTAATTTATTGAAGTCGGTATTCACGTTACAAAAAAGGGCAGTAAGATACCTATGCAGAGTTAGAGCAAGAGACCATTGTAGACCACTATTCATCCAACAAAAAATTCTGACTCTAACATGCATTTTCATCCTTGAAACGACATGTCTGATTCATACCAAACAGTTTCCTAATGCAAATATTGAGACTCATCATATATGCACCCGAAATGAAAACAAAATTTCTCTGCCAATACCAAAAACATCTCTCACAAAAAATTCAGTTATATATGAAAGCAAAAAAATGTATAACCATTTGCCAGAATATTTGAAAAATACAAAAAACCCCAAAATATTCAGGAAGGGTATTAAAGACTTCCTCATTCCAAAGGCATATTATAACCTGCAGGAATTTTATGATGACAAATTTCAGATCAGGAATAACCGTATGTGATATTATATTAAGAGTACTTATATATTCATTCAGTTATATCTATTGTTAGCTATATTATATATGTATGTATCTGTAATTGTTTTTGTTTATGCATTGTTTTTGTGTGTCATATACGAATTTTAATTGATAACTTCCTATACATTATGTATACTTATACCTATTTTATTTTGTACTGTACTGTGATAAAAAGTATTATTATTTTTTTTTTTTTTTTTGACGAAATGGATCGTTCCACTACATGTATCTTTCAAGCTTTGCCAATAAGAAAAATGTTCTTGGACAATAAAGCACAGATTGATTGATTGATTGATTGATTGAATGTTCTGCATGGCATAAGCCAGGAAAGTAGTTGTTTTTCTCCCGAAATCTACCATTGTTGTTCATTTCATGAACATTGTGTGGAAATGACTGAGCTTTTTGTATTCATTGGGAAGATATTACATTATAATAAAATCAGAAAAGTATTGATGTGAAATTTTAAGTTTTTACTGGTGTACTACCTATGTTGCAGGCATCTATTTGTAGGCACCTTTATTGTTGCTATGGAAACCTTCTAAAGTAATCAAATATCTGCCTTTGTTTTGATTTAAAAAAGTTACGATTTTAGTGGTTGTTCAGTAATTTACGTCGCGAAGTGGAATAGAAAATAAAAAGGACTTTCAGCTCTTTCTCGGAGACTGTGTTATTGGCTTATTTTTCGTCAACAAAAGCTATCAACATTGCACCTATATACGTATGTACATACCTATCTGGGAAAAGAGTACTCACTTATTACCCGTGAGAAAAAAGTAATTTATGAAAAGGGACATTTTGTAACCTGCCAACAGAGATGAAATGTTGAACTTTTTTCCCGTCACAGAAAAAACGATATCTTTATGACTTCAATGATAAGAACGGCTCTCAGACTGTCTATACCTATATAGGCAGAAAAACTCATAAAACAGAAATCTTCAGCTATGGATCATCAAATGAATTAGCCGAAAAAAGGCCAGAGAATTATAGATTTGAATAATTATTGTGTCTTGGCAATCGGGTAGAAGGGCCTCCGAAGGGCCCCATTGGCAAATTTTGATACAAGGCTCATCCAGGGCCAATCTACGCCACTGCCTGATACGCCAACATTTGAATTCTTATCTCATATTAAAAATCCATTTCAAGAAAGTGACACATGAGTCATCTAACTAATGCATTTCCATTCATGCAAAAAGTAATGATTAATTAAAGTCAAGTCAATATTGTAATTCCAATGTATTGTCATTGTCACAACATATTGCACGTTCAGCCATTCAAATGACTTTTACGACATTCGTTTCCTCTCCTAAGATAACTCGGCTCTCAGAATGAAGAATAACAAAATGAAATAACAGGGCGATAAGTATAGCATATACACCTAAAAATATGTTCCCATCAATTTACACCTACCTTCCACCATAGCTTGCACAAAAGAGAAGCAATTAGGATTAGAAAAGGTTTCTGAGAAGCAATTTCTCCATATCTGGGCTCAGCGATCTTTATGAATAATGACTGATAGCAACAAAAGCTCACAGTTTAGGAGGTGAGTCGTTTGGGCAAATGGTCTAGATCTAGATTGTTTTGATTTCTATTCATTTTCTAACACCGACAAAATGTTTAAATCTCGTACTTGTCACCTGGATATCGAGTGAAAGAAATGATTTTAGAATAACACATGTAGGATCACAGAACTATACAGGGTGATTCACATAAGAACCGACAGGCTTTGAAAGTGAAGTTATAAATTTTGAAAAAAATCAATATCTCCGTTATTCTTGAACTTAAAGCAACCAAATTTGGTACACTGTGTGGATGTATTTAGGGCGTTACTTGACAGTAACTAGAGTTTAATTGAAATTTGTAAAGAGGGTATACCGGGTGGCGCACCATTAATATTCAACTGAATTTTGTTAACCCTTGATGGATTTTAAAAATCTTTGCTCAATTGGAATTTGTAAAGAGGGTATACCGGGTGGCGCACCATTAATATTCAACTGAATTTTGTTAACCTTGATGGATTTTAAAAATCTTTGCTTTGTTTTGTGGGCAATTCAATTCTAAAACTTTTCTTAGACTAGTAATTTCTCGTAAAACCTCATCATTTTCATCAAAAACTCTGATAACTGAAAACGCGTGCTCTAGGTGTCTTATTTAAAATCATCGAAAATTCAAAAGTTGACTATGAAAATAAATGTCAAACTTGACAATAAAGCAAGTAAGTTGTTCAATTAAGTAATTTGTCGATAAACAATTGCTTGTTCTGGTTGTTGTTTAAGTTTTTTGTGTTTATTTTGGTTAGTTGTTAATCCCAGTTTTTCACATTTCAGTATCTGTACTTACTTTACGTATTTTGTTACGTATCTAAATGATAATTTGCCAGCCAATTTCTACTTATCACAATTAATGACCTACTTTCTTGTTGTACGTTTATTTTGATAGCAAACTTTTGAATTTTCGATGATTTTAAATAACACACCTAGAGCGCGCGTTTTCAGTTATTCGAGTTTTTGATGAAAATGATGAGGTTTTTCGAAAAATTACTGGAGTAAGAAAAGTTTTAGAATTGAATTGCCCACACAACGAAGCAAATATTTTTGAAATCCATCAAGGGTTAACAAAATTCTGTTGAATATTAATGGTGCGCCACCCGGTATACCCCCTTTACAAATTTCAATTGAACTCTAGTTACTGTCAAGTAACGCCCTAAATACATCCACAGAGTGTACCAAATTTGGTTGCTTTAAGTTCAAGAATAACGGAGATATTGATTTTTTTCAAATTTTATAACTTCACTTTCAAAGCCTATAACTCCTTAGGGAAGCAACTTGGTATAGAAGTAAGTTGCGTTAAATTGCCATATTTTGGGACCCCCTACATGCCCCTGCTCTATGTCGGTTCTTATGTGAATCACCCTGTATATAACCCAGAGAAGAATGGGTATTGAGTTTACCAAATGCCAGGGCAAATTCGGAGTAATGAGGCACATCCCTTCGTCGTTAACCATGGAAAATGTCGAACAACACTCTACCAAAACCCGTTCGTCTATAGAACGGCGAAGCTTCGGAATTCTTTGCCTATAGACGTATTCCCAAGAACTTTCAACCTTCAAAAGTTCAAAAAAATTACAACACCTACCTCCTCTACCTGTCCTCCCTAAATACGCGCGATGTTCCACAAACATTATAGGAACATACTTTCGTGCGCCCCAAGAGATGAAAAAACATACCCAATAACGTTGTTAGTACCGGAATTGAAACATGGCTATTTGATATGAGTTATCTTGTCAGTACAAGTGAATTTTCAACATGGACTAATTCCATCATCAGAAATATTGTTATGTATACAAGTTAATTTTTTGAAGATACCTACTTTGAAAACTATTTGACTTCAAAAATAGTTAATTGATTGCTTCAACTAGTAATTATCACATATTGTTTGAAGAGAAATAATAATTCATCATTATCATTAGATTTGAAATTATTTAAATCAATCTCGAAATCAATCGATATTAATCATGATTGAATCAGCAGAAATTTTTGTTGTCCTAGCTGTGTCATTTCATTTTATGATGGAAATTTGAATAATTACTCAATATGGTATGAAAAAAATCAAGATTTTTTTTTCTGACACTGACATACAGGGTATGTCATGTCACGACGAGCTTACACTATCTCTATATCGAGAATCTGTCGGGAGAAATCCATGAAAATAAGCATGCTCATATTTTAGAAGCTCACTTCATTTTGAATATTTTCAGCAATGCAATGTTGCCGCTTCTATCAAAAAGTAGCAACAACTTTGTTATTTCACATAGAATACCCTGTATTTCATTGCATCATTATATCCTTCCTTAAGACCTGATTTCATCGATACATCACACTTGGGGTCTATCTCAACTTTAGGATTTGTTCGTGTTAAAACTATTTATTATCGGCCAAAACGGCTCACATGTCCCTATCTCAACTTTTGATTTACTATTTACCGATATTTAATCGGAACAGATACAGGGTGATCAGAACTCTGAATCTTGAACCACCCTATATCTGTTCCGATTAAATATCAGTAAATAGTGAATCAAAAGTTTAGATTGAGACATGCGAGCCGTTTTGACCGATAATGAATAGTTTCGACACAAAAAAATCCTATGAAGTGTTGAAAAATCTCGATTTTGAACACCATATATCTTTGTAATCTTTCTCGATAGATCCCAATTGTGATACATCGATAAAATCAACTCTTCAAGGAGAATCTGAAAATGCGATAAAATACAGGGTGTTCCATTTGAAATATCAATGTTGCTACTACTTTCTACTAGAAGGGAAAACACTGCATTGTCGAAAATATTTTAAATGAAGAGAGCGTATTCTAAAATATGAGCATGCATATTTTCATGAATTTCTCCCGACTGTATGTCAATATAAAGATAGTGTAAGCTCGTCGTGCAATACCCTGTATAAGGATAAAGGTACATGAATTCTGATGTCTAATTCTTGAAGTGATTTTCATTGAAATGTGGACAAAAATACCAATTCCTCGTCATTTCTACTCCTAATTTATTGCTGAAATGAAATAAGTGCACAATTCCAGAAATGTTAAAAGTTCACTCAATGAAAAAATAAGAACTTAGGATTTTTCTCTAGTAAATCCTTCAGATTTGATTCAACTAGTGGAAACCTGATGTCAAACCTTGTTATTATGGAGGATTTATTATGATATGTTGGCACTGCATCAAATCGTTTTTTCTTGTTCCATACGTATGATTGAAATCACTTTCTTCAAAATGTATCGAGCATATCCGAGCATATCTTAATTATTATGCGGTTGAGATTGTCATTCAGAAGGTCTTCCTATAGCCTGTAGCATAGATTAAATTAAAAAGACCTGTAGCCAAATAGAGTGCCTTTCTTCCTAAGCTGAAAGTGACAAATAATAATTGAAACACATGGAGATTTTCCCAAACGGTCCTGATGCACTGAAGGTTTGACATGTGATCACGCATGTGATTCACCTGCGATATGTGATTCCATGGGTATTTTCGATGTTTTCATTACTAATAACTGTTCAAGTCATAATATTTTCACCAAATGATTGCTTCCTGAACCGATTTAAATAAAAAGAAGTGGATACGAATGCACAAATACTGAAATAAACATACAAAAACAAATAAGATGAATCAGCTGATATGTCTCATGTCTTCTTCTTCTTCTTCTTCTCTTCGGGTTTATTGGATTTCTGTCTCCTTTCGGTAACAATTTCTCCAGATCAGGTAATTAATTTTTTCAAGAATAAATACTTGGTTATGTAATGATATTATCACTCGACTCGCCACATAAGACACCAATTGTCTATCACAATGGCCTGAAGCCGAGTCATCAGTGTTCATAAGATTCGATCGTAGTACTCCTCTTATCCAGCAAATCCGTTGCTGATCCGGCCTGGTTACCGGCGTAGCACGTTTGACTTCAAGTATGGCCCCCTTATCCGATGAATCCGTCATCATCCGGCCTCTATACCGGCGTAGAGATAAAAGAGACTTGTTACGAAACGGGGTGATCTCAGGGGTTGAAATGAAAGTCCTGCTACGGGGTTCCGGTTCAAGAGTATTTTATTACAGGTGATGCGTTGGTGGAATATACAGGGTTGACCGTGGGGAAACTTATCTGGAATCTATAATGAATGCCTATGTTAGGACTACGACTTTGCCGAAATCACGTGCAAATCCTAATACTAGTTAATGAGGCTGTACAAAAATCACAAAACTCACCCATAATGAATACAGGCACAATCTCCAAATATCAGGAAACCTGGTTTCTCCTACCGTGGCCAAAAGTCGAATCCCATGTCTTATGTCAAACGATATAATCACAACGCATGTTCACCATTTCGCTGAGTCTGCCATGTTGTGTAAAAGTTGAGAAATAATTTCCATTCTACTCTGGGTTATAGTTCTCTGCGTTGGATCAACAAAAATTAAAATCAATCAGCCCACTCTCGCCAATTTTTTTCGATTGATGGGTACTTCGCCATGGCCGAGTTGATTTGCGGCCAGCTACAGGTAGCCATTAAAAATCTTTTGTGCTCATACGAAGCTCCACCGGTGAAATCAAAGTTGGCACAACAGGTGGCTTTTAACGGCGCTGCTCTATTGTCAACGGAGTTTTTGAAAGAAACCAAATTTCCATGATGAATGGGGGTTACCGGATAATAAATTCAGTTCATGTTCGTCCATCAAAAAGTCTAACAAGACGCGATCAGATGAATCGTAATATTTCAGATCAGGTTAGGGCTCAAGGTTATTCCTCCCTGAGAATAAATTGTTAGTGGTTGTATGGGACTATACATGGTACTACTCACTGAATTAAAGTAACACCTGGAATGACTGCCCGTATATCCTCAAATTCAGTCCACCCAGTTTGGTAGAACTGATGATAATCTTTTGTAGGAGAGCTTAGTAAATCGTCCCCCTCTCTTCCTATCACTAGTATCACTAGGATTACTTATTTGATATCACGAACTATATTATCACAAATCTCAATTCGATAGAGAAGATCAGATTTGGATTAGAATTAGAATGGGGCCTTTTGGGCTATCCGCCTTGACACACCGCGACCTTTTCAGATCTAATTGTGTCTGCCCTTAAAATCGTTTAGATTACCTACTTTGGCTAGCCCCATAAGCAAATGTCACCTAAAGGGAGAACTCGGGAAATGGGAAGAAATTGAAAAGTCCTCCTACTGGAGAGCAACTCCAGGTCAACGACAACCGAAATGGTTCATCAACCATTCGCAGAACCGAGCCAAAGAGCTACTCAGCCTCAGCAAACCAGAGCTAAAGCTTATCACAGGCTTTCTCACAGGACACGGCCCTCTGAGGTACCACCTCAAAAAGATGGGTCTGGCGGAGACTGACACTTGCCGCTTTTGTAACAATGCGACCGAAACCGCGGAACACATACTTTGCTCATGTGAAGTATTAGTCCGCCAAAGGCTGAACCACCTAAAACAGGTCTATCTCACCCCTGCTGAAGTGGAAAAGTCAACTGTCAGGAAAATCGTAGGCTTCATCAGAAGTCTAGGGTTAGAGGACCAAAACTAGATAGGGGTAATCACAATAGATCTTCTAGGTCGCAGTGATCGAGAGGTCTCTCAGCCTATACGACCCATCTACAATCTACAATCTACTACAATCTTGGCTAGCCCCACTTCTCTATGGGACTCCATAGGCTAGCTTTAAGATCCCCTGTGTACTGTGTAACTATGGGCTCTTGGTTTTCCCTCTCCCAGCGTAAGGAACCTTAAACCTTACTAACCTTAACCGGAACAAGCCCTCACAGTGGCAAAGTATGTGTACTGCTATTTCGTTCTCTTCCTGACAGAACCTGCACAGCAGTTCTTCAGCCGGACCTACAGTACCTACCCATCAGTAACGTACCTACAGGGGGATGAGGGGGATATATCCCTCCGATATGCCGATATATCTATCTATATGGGTTTGTCGATGGTAGTTGAGAGATGTGTGAGACTATAGCTTGAAAGCTCATGCTCAAATGATTGAGTGTCTTCAACATCAGCAGTTGGAACTGATGGAAATGATCTCTCTTTACGGCTATATAAATTCAAATTTTGCATGTGATTGGAATTTGGAATGACCCATTAACTTGATAAACGTCATGTTTTGACATGAACATGTTGCATTTTTCACTTCCTGTTTCACAAGAAGAAGAAGCATTTTCGAATTCTACAACATTTTCTGAATCCAATATGACACCACCCAAATGACATTTCAAACTTCAATATTGATTTTAATTTAATTTTTGATTTTCCATCTGAGTGTGCCTTGACTATTCTGATCGAGTCTAATGTACTCATCTCGGTACTTATATCGACTGGTGTAATGCTAAAAAAAATGAATTCTGTCAAAAATTTTAAGTTTCTTGATTAAGCTCCAAATTGAGTTCATCAAAATGGTTTGGTGTACCATGATCCTGTTACACCCGGTATATGTAGATCTACTGATATTCCTACCTGGATATTTTAAAAAGTATTATCAAAGCCGGAATCAAAATGTGACATGAACATTTTAATAAATAAAATTATTGTAATTAACCAATAATAATAAATATAAGGATGTGTTTTGAAAAAAAATGAATGTATCCTCCTCCCCTTATTTATTCCTGGCACGATAGATATTCTGTGAATGTTGGCGATGGTTTTTTACTAAACTCCTTTGCCTGATGTCTCAATCCTTGCGAGTTGTTCCACCATTCTTGAGATTTGGTTTGCATCGATGATTTGATACTTGTCTTCTATATAGCTTTCGCAATACCACAAAAGGGTTCTGGGCCATTCGGAACGTTATTTGCTCCTGCTCGGGCAAGTGAGTCTGCCTCTTCATTACCCTCGTACCCTGTGTGTGCTGATGGTACCCATGCTAAAGTCAGTCTGTTCTGACTGCCCAGCAGTGTTGTTCCTGGGTCTGATTTTTTTGTAATAGATTTCCTTAGAAAAAGGTAACAGATTTGTATCAAACTCAAAAAATCTGACATTTGACATTCTAAATGTCATTCTTGTCAAACTATCGCACGAATTAGACAGTTTTGACAGGAATGAGGCAGAAGTCACACAGAACTCATGACATAAATATAGAATATAGACCCATCCCATAGAGCAGTACATAATTATCCGCTGAACACAGAAATAGATTTTTCAGTAACAAAACATCATATTTTGGTGCTAACAGCAAATAGTAATAGATTCATGACGAATCGTAATATTGTAACAATCTCCGAGAAATAGTAATAGATCTATTACAAAAGTAATGACAAGAACACTGCTTACACTTACAGGGTTTCTTAGCAGTCCCCGGCGCGGCAGTCCCAGACTAGTTTTGAGTTGACTTGTATTGAGTTTACTGCCTTGATTGTTTGCAATGGTTTTCCCTTTAAACTCTTGCCGTAGCAATTCTTTTACGTCATGATGTATTGCGACCAATTTCTGCCTGAAACACCGTCGTGTATTTACCTAAGCTCAGTGATGAGATTCTTGTCTTTGGCTTGGCCCCATAAATACCAGCTCCTGACCCTTCCTCAGTTCTGGAACCGTCCGTGTAGACAGCAATATCTGTATTGAAAGGAGATCCTTCCTTCCATGCCTCTCTGTCCGTTATACTTATTCTAAGAGTTTTTTCAAAGCTATATTTTAAAATCATGTTGGCATTCCCCTGATGGGGTCGCTTTCCAACTCTCGATAGTAAATAGTAGTTTACCTAATAAGTGCGGAAAGTGGTATGCTTGCTGGCGAACTCCGCTAAGTGTCGTTCGGCCATCTGCAATCGCATGCGGAAAAGTCACTCTATACGTACTTAGGTACACTATTTCTTCTACTAGCGTGCAAATCAAAAACAAAAGTTAACATAAAGAAACATATGTAATCGTCAGTATTTTCCCCTAAAACTTAACACATTCACTTTCCCGCACTAGTGCAACAATCTTTTTTCCGCACTAGTGCGGAAAATTGGACTTTTCCGTACGCTAGTTGACTTTTTTTTTTTTTCTGATTTAAGATATGAGACTGTGCTTATTTGGTTCAAAGTAACCTACATTTATTTACGAGTTTATATATTTATGTCTGCGGTTAACTCTATATGAAGGCTATGTTCAATATTATCTTCCTAATGTATTTATTTAATTATATATAGAATCAAGTGGGTAATCTACATAATCTTGTAATTGAATATTAGTTCATTACTATAGCATTTATGGAGAAGATTCATTATACTTACTTCATTTCAAAAGGGTCCATTTTAGATGTTATAAATAATATGTTTTGTGAATTCGAATAGGACTGGAAACTTTTATAATTTCCAACATTTGTACTGATAATGTTGCCGCGTCTCATAATTTGTCTGAAATATTCATAAAAAAATCTATGTTACGAAAATTAGTGGTTTCATAACTTTGTTGCCAATCAACATTTTTCAGTTATAACCTCCCTAGCAGCAGAATTATTATTGCCGATATATTTTTTCTCGGTATCACAGTGTGAATACTCAATGCTTCAATTCAGATCTGAGATCTGTAACAACATATAGTTCAAAAATTATATAATATAAATAAGCCATTGTGTAATCTTTGGTAAATAGAAGATCATGTTAGGGTGTACAACAACTGGCTTTTCGATTATCTTATCTATTCGAAGAGTAAACAGACCATTTAAAACGGGCACTGGGACGAATATCAGGAATAGCGTTGGAAGTTGGAAGACATTATATGTTTCTTTATATTCATACGCTGAAGAAGCGGTAGGTATTTCAAACTGGCACAGCCGTTTCAGCAAAATCCAATGAAAATCACCTGGTATTCAATAACTACTAATACTAATTAATAATTAACTATTTTTTTCAACGTGAACTAATTTTTTCTCGCGCCCACCCGGTATATACGGATATTTTCAAAAGGAGGAATAGCCTACAGTCTGTATAATATTTCTTTGCGTTTGACTGAAATTAGCATAGACCTACGCGCAACTTGCTATCCTCTTCAGACTTGCATATAGAGCAGCAATGTCTATCATGACGTTTGTTGACATTAAGTTACGACATCGTTTTTGAACTCAACGGGATAAAAGCTTGAATACAGAGGTGTTCGTATGTCGCGACACATTTGAATCGGCTAATTCAGAGACAATATTTCACAAGAGAGAAAGATAATAATAGTCCTTTAATCCCGTTTACTTCCATACAACAGGTAAATCATAACTCTTCCTGATCAATAATAAAAATAGTCAGACCTTAGTTCAAGAATATCATCATGATGGATGTACATAATTTCAGCGTGTCGCTGATGCCCTCAATATTAGTCTGCGGACAGTTTCGAGTATTAATATACGTTCTGAGAGAAACGAAAGTTTGAGTACGCCAGGGAAATCTAGGAGAAAAAAAACCCAAGACAGTAGATCTGGATGATAATTTGAAAATGGGAGTACGCAATGTGATCTATATATACTATGTATGCAGAAAGTAAGTGATTTCATTTGATACTTCTTGACTACCTTCGACTGACTATTTTACAGAAAAACACATCACTCTTAGAATTTGAAAAAAAAACTCAGAACTAAACATATTCTTGACGCGAAAGTATAGGCACATTGAGCAAACTCCTCACAAATGTAGGATTCAAATATAAAAAAGAAAACAACAAACGGTTATTGGTTGAGAAGACGGACATATCAATAATGAGAGCAGAGTTTTTCAGAAAGTTTTTTGAAAATTGCAATTCTAGTTACCCTAGACAAATCGTCTTCTTAGAGGAAACTTTCAAAGTACAAAAAGTGTTCGTGAACCAGAAGGTTATGACGGGAAACGATTTATTGTACTTCATGCTAGCCATAGTGGTGGTTTTGTGTAAAATGCTGCTTATACCATATACCTAAAACGAGTCAACAGTGTTCGGCTTTGCCACGACCACAGAATACCTTACAAAAGCATTAAATAGATGTGTATATCGGGTCATATACCAACCAGCCCATACGTATATACATACCAAAGTTCTGATACATATTTTTGCCTTCAATACATTGACGAATTAAAGAGTTCAAAGTTGAGATACATATCAATTCTATGTTTTATCGAATGTTTCTTAGTCAAAATTATCTGGAGTACTACCTCAACCAGATGAAACTCTTCACCTAATAAATACCACTCTTCCTCAACAATCTCTTTATTAGAGGTACTGAATAAAAATTTTCTGAATATTATTATTTATTTTAATTCAATTCATGAAGCAGCACGGCACTGCTTCACTGGAACATATGACCTTGAATTGATTTGATTAGTTTTTTGAAGTTGTGACGTACCCGCAAAGAAATATTATACAGACTGTATGTTGCTAGGCTAGGCAACATATTCAATAAAGCTGCTGTTAATGCAGGTAGAATATTCTCACCACACAGATTATCTGTTGCATTTCATACATATGGCACGGCATTGTTGGCAGAGATTCATCAAGTCAAGTAGCTTGATATTTTAACAAACTACTTGACTTGACTTGAAAATCAGACGCGTGGCAAATTACGTACTTGACTTGACTTGAATTTGAGATATTTATTACTTGACTTGAAATCAAGCTACTTGATAATACTTGATCTTGATACGCACGAGTCGCACGGCGTATATTTCTGCAAGCTCGCTCACGCTTAGACAAAATACGGGGGTTCCCCGAGATCCGAGCTGACTGAATCGATCGCGCAGTCAGTCTTACGATGCCATTTTCATTTCATCAGTTATATACAGGGTGACTCACGGTCGATCGTAGGTTAGACGTTCACGTTTATGATAGGAACGCAATCTGAAAATTTCGCATCTCACATTTCATCACCGGTACTATCGATCTAATATATTTTCAAAATCACGACGTTGCCGCTTCTATAGAAAAGTAGGAACCACTTTGTTATTTCGAATTGAACACCCTGTATTTTATTGCATTTTCAGATTCTTCTTGAAGAGTTGATTTCATCGATACATCACACTCGGGGTATAGCGGAAAAGATTATGGAGATATAGAGTGCGAAAAATCGAGATTTTTCAACTTCAGGAATTTTTTGTGTATGCGAAATTTTCAGAAAAATCCCGCGTCGCGTTCTCCATAAACGTCTAACCTATAACATCGACCGTGAGTCACGCTGTATAGATACACAATAAAACTGCTGAAAATCAAGTAGCTTGATAGAACTACTTGATTTTTCAAGTACTTGATAAATAATCACTTGACTTGACTTGACATTAAAAAACTTTCGCTTGACTTGAACTTGACTTGATTTCAAGTCAAGTCAAGTCAAGTAGCTTGAATATCAAGTCAAGCCGTGAATCTCTGATTGTTGGTTACTTCACATATTTATTTTCGGTTGCAGAAAAAATAGCATGTTTCATTCGGATCAAGGATGACTTTGTTTGACTAGCTCGGCTTCGCTAGACGCTCCGTCTCGCAAATGCAAAATTCGCTTGTCAAACAAAGAGTCACTTCTGATCTTAATAAAACAATCTACCATTATTGAATAACATAATGGTAGTTGCAGTCATTGTCATAATTGATATCAACTTATTTTGACAGTATTTAATGCTTTGGTAACACCATGGCTGAGTTCAGTAATGATGAATATGAATATGTATGGATTTGCAGAAACTTTCAAGGTAAATAACTCCGTATCGAAGTGTGATAGACATTTTTTATATGCATGGGGAACTAATATTATTTTGGCTCACTTTATCGGCCCTATCATATGCAACCTGACCTTGCCGGACACCCTGACATAAACTATCTATTATCTAGACCGCTAATGCCATAATAAGATCATGAACGATAGTTTGGGAGCTCCTGCAAATTGAGCAGAAGCGTTTTCAGGCGAGCAATATATCTGAGATTTTTGGGTTGCAGCGAGTGTTGCAGAGATATGACATGTACAGGGTGGGCCAAATCGGACACCTTTAAAGGAAAAGTCCTATTCCCGTTACAAGATAGAAAGAAACTGATGTCGGTGCCTGTTGATCAATTAACATGGCAAACTCAAAGGTGGAAGTCGCATATCGATATCTATCCTTATTTCAGAGTTACAAGGTGTTTTTAAAAAATGTGAATTTTTGAAAAGTGGCTAAAGCTCTTTTTTTTTTGGTCAAAAGTTCTTCGTTGTCATGAAAACATTTGCAAAGCATTGTGTTTGTCATGAAAATTGATCCGCAGGCACTGAATTCAGTCACCGTATACCTGGTTGCATATAGCTTTCCTCTCGGCTTTCCTTTCAAGAAGAACAAGTTATATTCTTGAACTAGATATAGGAAGGCCAATTTCAGTGCCTCGAGAACAATTTTTATCATAAACTCAATGCTTCGCAGTTATTTTCATAAGAGCAGACAATTTTTGCGAAAAAAAAATATCTGTAGTCACTTTTCGAAAAAGCCCATTTTTGAAAACACCTTGTAACTCCGAAACGAAGACAGATATCGATATACGGATTTCACCCTTGAGTTTTTCATGAGAATCGACCCTCAGGCACCGACATCAGTTTTCCCCCATCTGGTTCGATAATAGGGCGTTCCCTTCAAAACTGTCCAATTTGGCTCACCCTGTACTTACCTAGCGATCTATATAGTATTTATGTCAGCAACTATACTCAAATATGGAAAACTATACTAATTATTTCTTGTACTCAAGGTATATCATTCGAGACAACTTTCCTTTTTTATGCCCACTGTCAACTATAAAGCGTAGGAGAATCAACGTATCTTATAACGGTTTTTTGAAGGATTTCTCTTTTTATGGCAATTGCATACCCAAAGTAATTTCATTCGAGAGGAAATTGTACCAAACCAACAATAGGGACAATATTTTGTACAGTCTAGGTATATGGACAATTGGACATAATATACAATATATCCAATATACAGAGCGAGGCAGCCAACATACAACACGGAGTTTCTATGGAGAACCATGGAATATCACGTATTTTTTCCTGATTGGCTACAGGGTGTATAAGGAATAAAAGATACGTATGGAAGTAAGGTTTTTTTTCGTTTTTTTTTTAGGAACAGCCTGTATCTCATTGCATTTTCAGATTCTTCCTGAAGAACTGATTTCATCAATGATTACAGAGATAAAGGGTTTTCAAAATCGAGATTTTTCAACCTTTGGATTTGGTGAAGACGGCTCACATGTCCCTATCTTGACTTTTGATTTAATATTTACTAACATTCAACTAGAACAAATACAGGGTGATCAGAATTCTGAATCTTGGACCACCCTGTATTTGCTCCAATTAAATATCAGTAAATCAGAAGTTGAGATAGGGACATGTTAGCCGTGTCGACCATAAATGAATAGTTTCGACATAAAAAATCCTGAAGTTGAAAAATCTAGATTTTGAACAACCTATATCTCTGTAATTATTTCCGCTAGACTCCAAGTGCAATGATGAAATCAGCTCTTCAGGGAGAATCTAAAAATGCTATGAAATTTATGGTGTTCCATTTGAAAAAAAACAACTTTGATACGTTCCCTTTTATCCTAATCCTTGTATCTCATAATAATTTTAAATCGCACATACGAATATTCTGCATCCAGCAAACGAGAAAAATATCCGTGATATTCCATGGTTTTCCATAGAAACTCAGTGTCGTGTGTGTGAAAAATATCCGTGATATTATAGGACACCCTGTATTTTATTGCATTTTCGGATTCTCCTTTGTGAGCTGATTCCATCAATACATCACACTTGCGATCTAGCGGAAATGATTCCAGAGATATAGGGTGTTCAAAATCGAGATTTTTCACCTTTACGATTTTTTTGTATCGAAACTATTAATTATTGGTCAGAACGGTCACACGTCCCCTCGCACGTCCTCATCTCAACTTTTGATTCACTATCTACTGATATTTAATTTGGACGAATACAGGGTAGTTCAAAATTCAGAATTATGTACCATGGTACCCGTGGCGGCTCGTGACTTTCATGACAGAGGAGGCTCTGAATGATATGAGATTTATTGTGAAAAACAACTCTCTACTCACCCAAATCAATAGCTTTAATGACATTCTGTTTACCAGTTAACCTAAACTTGAAGAGATGTGTTCCTGTGATTTGCAGTATCTGTCCAATCCGCGAGGCAAATTTTTCTAATCATTATATCCTAATCGCACCCAACATGATGACTTATCGGTTGAAAATAATACGCAGTACCAACAAACTAGCCTATTCCTTACCTCAGATCCCGTCAACCAGGTAATTTTTTATTATTATCAGAATTGAACGAACGATTTTGTTTGTTACCTGTAACAATCAGATTTTTTAATTTCGGTGTCGGACGTTTGTTTTTCACAATCAATTTATCTTCATAAGACAAAGCACTGAATGGGTTCACCAAAAAGTACTCCACTTAATCGCAATCGTTTAAAACACTCATTTTTCAGAAATTTATAGGGCTCTTAACTCGGCCCCTAACCATTAACCGAGCCATTAACCTAACATAAACATAAACAATGCACTCGCGTTTGTCCGCAATTCGCGAAGCGACACGACAAACACGTGCTATTCGGGCGTATTCGGGCATTTGCATTGCGCGCGTAGGCGCGTAGGCGAATTGTGAAGGAGTCTATCCTCCTATAGATGTTGCGAAATTGAATATTTTACGCGTGATTTGCAGACTCCATCGTGTGATGCGTGGGCAAGCACTGTTGTCAATTCAAAAATATTCAACTAAACACAGGAAATAAAATCAAAATCCTTGTATTTTGGTGTCTTTTTAATGGGAAAGTATAGATAATATTAGTTTAAGGAAAATCTCTGAGGAGGCTCAGCCTCCGTTGCCTCCTCTGAGGAGCCGCCACTGTATGGTACCTGTACAAAAAAACCTCGCAAATAACTATTCCGTTGAATACTCGAGTAAATACTTACTAACTTTCGACACAGAATACTCGAGATATTCAGTTCTTCTAGTACCACACTATCAACACAAAATGAATGAAAAACAATAAACTTAAGGGAAATCATAATTTTCCATTCTATATTCTATTATTAGTGGATTTATCAGATTTTTTTAATTAAGTGGGCCGTATGTTACTCAAGTACTCTATTGCACATATATTATTTCAGCATGTGCAACGGACAAAAAAATCTAGCGAAACTAAATTAGAGTAGTTTGGCCGCTTTCCAAGAATGCTTCCTCTCAGATCCAAGATGACAAATTCAATTTCTTTAATGCGGCTCCTACTAAATTTATCTCGGGGTCCGGAAATGTCATAAGAATACCTTTCACACATTCATCAGAATTTAAATAAAGAAAAATGAAATGCAAACGTTTGGACTCGAAATAAAGCAAACTCGATTTATGAGCATTTTTAAACCTTTTTTTATACGACTTGACTATTTGGGATTGTTTATCGCATCTATTTCTATGACAGTAAGTTTTGTTTACTGGTTTTACTAATCCAAGCTAACCGGTGAGCAGGGTTGCCAACCAAGGCGATTAATCGCCATTTGGGCTATTTATTTTCTCGAGCGGCGTTTATAGTTTTATTAGGCTATGGGCTATTTTTTTAGGCGATATTCGTTAGCCTGATCGGCTAGTTTGGGCAATTTATTTTGCCCCTGAGAAAATTACATCATTGTCAATCAGTACTATCAGTATCAAAACCTAAAACCGCCTAAAACCATTGAACTGAACTAGGGCCCCTTGATGAAGATTGACGTTAAAGTCATCTTAACAGGGTAGTGGGTAGTCAGGGTACGGACAGATCATAGCTGCATTTTTTTTAATGATCTAGAGACTTTAGTTTTGTCTACTGGCATCCCTGACATTGCTGTCACGTCACATCCATGGGCGCTACAGAAAATCATTCAAAATTTTAATAATAGGTATGTACAGGATATTTACTTGTTGAGGAAGATCATATGGCGAACGAGTTTTGTAATTATGGTATGATTCTATTAAAGATTGGTATCTGGGGGTTTTTGGGTATCGGAGTTCATGAATCCTTCATCAAAATTAGGACATTGAAGATGGTGGATTCAATATGGCTGACGAGTTTTGTAATTATGATCCGATTCTATTAAAAATTGGAAGAAATCTGGGGTTTTCCGGGGTTGTAGATAATGATGAAATTCAAGATGACGGATCCAATATATATAGAAATATCAAGAAATTTCTAATTATGATCTGATTCTATTTAAGATTGGCATCTGAGGGTTTTGGGGCGAACTTATTCATGATTATTTGTCAAAATTGGGTAATTCAAAGTAGCGGATCCAATATGGCGAACGAATTTTGTAATTATGATCCGATTCTATTCAAAAATCAAAATTTGTATCTGGGGTTTTCCGGGGTCGGAGATTATGATTATTTCGTCAAAATTGGAATATTCAAGATGGCGGATCCAATATGGTGGACGAGTTTTGTAATGAAGATCCGATTCTATTCAAAATTGGTATCTGGGGGTTTTCGGGGTAGGAGATAATGATTGTTTCGTCAAAATTGGAAAATTCAAGATGACGCATCCAATATGGCGAAAGACATTAGTTTATATAATTATTACTCTACCACAAATATGAAATATGTAGGATGTAAGAGTGAGAATATCGTGCCTATAAGTTATACTGCGTATACCTACTTGTTACTTTGTTGTTACTTTCATCAATAAATTATTTGAAAATGACTTTTTATTTATGGGAGACGGAAGAATAATATGTATATATAACATGAGGGTTAAGTATATTCTATTCTTTATTTTCCTGTACATTTTACGTATTACTTTTTATCAGCCTACTTTTCGTCCTAAACGAAGTTTTATACATAGTGTGATATTAGTCACTCCATAAATTCTTCTTCGAGTTGGATTTCCGAAAATATATTTAGCACACATTACATGAGTACAGTAGTTCAGTTACTCACATCGAGGTTTTCACCATTCCTCAATCTTAAGGCTCTGCTCATTCAGCTCATAGATAAACTATAAACTACTGATGCTCTGCTCGACATCAGAATTCATTCAGTCAATTCAGTCAACCCTGGTCTCGACCCTGGTATACAGTCTAAGAACAGTCTCTTTTGGTGAAATATATTAAGCTTTCCGTATAATTTATATGTTCCCTACTTCGCAAAGATTATGCTGGAGTAGTAAACTCTAAAACTAGAGGATTGTTTCTCAATTTGGTATAGTTCAATCAGGAATTCCATATGGAACTTACGTATGATACGCCAGTGACCTCAATATAACCTAAAAAACAACGAATGTCAAAAATCTAGTGTTTATCCCCAGAATTGAATAAGGATGGAACTATGTAACTGTTTCACAAACACTTTAGAGTGAGAGGAGACGAGGATCTGTCCATGATCTGTCCGTACCTCGGTCCGTACCCTGTTAAGATGACTTTAACGTCAATTTCCATCAAGGCACCCTAAACTGAACATGAACCGAACTGAATGAAAGCTGACAATTGATATATGTTATTCTTATTGTCAATCATCTCGTCATGCCATTCTGTCATTAGTCATGGTCATTGGGTCAATTGTGAATTGTGAATAAAATCATTTGCGTTTTAATCGAGGTTTTAATAATGAATGAGTATTTTTATGTAAAAACTTCACAAACGATTAGATTTCCACAAAATTCTTATACACACAACATGTTTTGATAACACAGTAGCTTCGTCAAGTGATATACTGGTACAATGAACTGTTCATTGTACCAGTAAGTAACGGCCGAGTCAATTCAGAGTATTTTTATATTATGTATTGAAAATTGAGCTCTTGAAGAGAATACAAGAAGATTTATAGGAAACAATGGCAAGAATTGCCAGTGTTTAAAGTTTGAGTATGAAACTATTCAAAATTAACAATCAAATGATTTAGACTTTAGGTACCTTCAACCATTATTTTATTATCAGAGTTTTTGTTGTTTTATCTACAACTATGGAGTCATTCATACATTGCTAACTTGATTTTCAACATTTAATGACAGACATTATTGTGATGATTCCAGTAATAAGAGTAATAATGACAGTAGGATGGCGTAATAATCTGACATCCCATCGTCTTGTCAAATTCAACTAGGTAGGTATTCGTTCTACTATTTCTACTAAAGCACACCACTATACTACTGTTTGTGAAATACACGCAAATTCAAAAGACTCACCTTACATGGTCCTCATAGTTTTAATCACCTTAATTCTACAAATACACGGAAAAATGAGAATTTGCTGTTTTTCATTCTCGACAGTGACTACCATCATGTGTAACAATAACCATAAAATAGGACTTGACACTTGACAGTTGCAGATTGGCTCACACTTATGTGCGGGCTATTCGAATAGATTAGTACAGACCAATCAGAACCATTAATCATCGCGGTGGGGGAATGCTACAGCGGAAGCAAGTTAATGAATAATCTGCGATAGTATGATTCATTTTACAACTGAAAAGTGAAATGGCATATAATACCTGGTAAGATTGAATGATATGTGATTGCACGACTTTTTTCCTGTTAATAAAAGTTAGATCCAACGATCCATTGTTTATCATATTTTCACAATCAAAATTATTGAAATGAGTTATAAGCGTTCGTTGATTGACATTTCTGTCAATAAGTTTTCGATGAAATTAATGAGTATTCCAAATCAGATTTAGTGATTTTGCAATATAATAACCTTCATTATTTCTGAACTCTCAGAGTTGCCTTGATATTTGAATATTTGTAGATAAAGTATAGTATTCTACTCGCACATAATGACTATTACCCACTCAGATGATTACAGCAATCGCCTTCGGCTCGACCTGCAACTTTCATCTTCGTGGGTAATAGCCATCATTATGCGCTCGTTGAATAATATACTATTATGTTCATATATTTATTTCATTTGTTTCCTTGAAATACACTTTTTTCAAGTTCAGTGCCTTCTGTGTGTCTTCCTCATAACTGATGCCCTTATAGATTTTGAAATTCCCGCTTAAATATAGTGTTGACAGTTGACATGTGGCATACTGTTGATCTAGCAACCTTGGGCTCTTCGGTCGAATGATATCCGTCTTTTATCACTAAAAAAAATCGCCGATTCAGAAAGAAAATCGCCGATTTTCAGCTCCGCTCGCTGTTGGAAGTCGGCGATTTCGGTGATTATTTTCATGAGTGATGCGATGTTTATTATCATGAAGTTGGTAACCCTGTCCAAAATATAATATAATCAGAGGTATCAAATTGCAATTTTAAAAATATTTAGATTTCCTCTTGTTCTGAGTTTTCGGAGAAATTAGCATTCCCTGCTTCTGTAAAGTACCACGTGGAGTGGTAAATAAATTCATGTTTAGCCACTAGAGCTACGCGATACTAGATATCACATATCGATTATCGATATGTCAAAACATATCGATAAGTTTGATATATCGAAAAATATCGATATATCGATGAATACCGATACATATATCGATACTTATGGATATATCGATATATTAACAATGATGTATTGATATATCGATATTTTCAAAATTATTCATCGATATATCGATTTTTTCCCACGCCTAACTCAAAATAATCTTATTTTTTCTCCAAACCAAAGGTTATAGAATCTTCAACCATACTAATTGAATCAGCATAAAAACTACCTACCTACCTACGCAATATATTTTCATGCCTGCGCAAATCTGACAAAAAAAATAAAAATTAATTTCAAAAATATTATAACTATTGTCTGGATATTACGAAAGCGTCTAGGGGTCACACAAATGAAATACATTCATTTTTCCAAAATATTTTAAAAGCAATTGATAGTTATCGACGAGGTTATCGATATATCAGTAGTTATCGATAAATCGATATTTTTATCGATATATCGATATATTTTATTACCAAGCCGAAGCCAGACTTCCTGAGGAATATCCTGAAACAGGTCAATTTTTCTTCTCAATTTGGCAGATTTATAAGGCAATATCGAATATACAGGGTGATCCACGTTTGAGTAATACGCCCGCGAGAATTTTTCAAATGAAACACATTATTGGATATTAAGAATCTCTTTGGCAATCTGGATTAAAAAGAAATCACACATATGGCTTCTATGCACTGCATCCGTTAAATTCAGTGCATCGTAAAAAAAACGGTAAAAAATAAAGGAATAATGTTTGGGATGATACAAAATGATTTGTGTACTTTACAAGAGCACTGAATTTAACGGACGCACTGTATAAGACTATACGAACTCTATGTGTAATATATTTGTGAATCCAACGTTCTATATGTTGATTTCACAAGATTTGAAGATTATATAGGGTAATCCATTACTCAAACGTGGATCACCCTGTATGATAAATGTTCCCTCATAAAGGTGAAAAATCGAGATTAAAAATTGACCTGTTTCAGGCTATCAGAAATGGATAATCTGACTGAAAATGCATCTATTCAGTACTTTTCGAAAATAATAAAACATGAAACCGAGCATGAAACTCAAATTTAATGCCATTTAAAAACAAAGCTGTAATTTTTAGAAGATTATTCATCTACATTCTGATGTGGAGACATTGATAACTGTTACCCATCAGGTTCTCTCGGGTTCAATTTTGAATTCGATATCTTCAACAGTTTTGGAATTATTCATAATTTGGTTTCACCAACAACAACTTATGAATCTATGAATCTCGAGATGAAACTATTATACAGTGTGTCCCACTTACCATGCTCACCATGGGTATCTTTTTAACGGTAAGAGATACGAGGTCGGTTAAATGACACCAAATGTGGAGTTTGTCAAGGCCAACTATAATGTGAAAAAATATTTTGATAAAATCTATTCGTTTTTGTTTTATACGAAAAAACAGATTTTGATAATTTTAACAAAAAAATCATGATCTCCGACCTCAAAAACCCTCACTTACCAATTTTGAATGGAATCGGACCAAATCTTGTCCGCCATCTTGGAGCAGCCATTTTTTTTTTAATTTCAACAAAAATTCCATTATGTATTGTCACCGAAATTATGAACACCTGCCAAATTTCAAGTTAATCGGATAAAATTTGTAAATTCAAGATGGCGGCATCCAAATAATTTTTTGTTTTTGTATAAATGACGATAACTCCGTTGTTATCAACACAAAACTATTACTGCGACATATCATCTGTGAGAGAAAAAAAAGTTATTTGTAACTAAGTCATAGTGACCTTTGACCTACATTTGAAAAACTGAAGTTGGTGCTGATATCTCGAATTCTAGAAGAGTTGGTATAAATTTCATATTTTTTTCGAAATCACTATGAAAAACTGCCATGAGAATGTGAAATTCCTATTTGAATATTTTCATAAATAAAGAAGTTACGGAGGAGACATGAAAATGATAAAAATCTGATTTTTGCGTATAAAACAAAAACGAATAGATTTTATCAAAATATTTTTTCTTATTATAGTTGGCCTTGACAAACTCCACATTTGGTGTCATTTAACCGACTTCGTATCTCTCACCATTAAAAAGATACCCATGGTGAGCATGGTAAGTGGGACACACTGTATATTCGATGACTCACATTATTTTGGCAACACATACTTCAGTAGGAATCACCCGAGGTATCACCATTCAATATCAACAATTATATTAGTGCGAATCTCGGTGCAAATTTAATACACGGAATGCTTCATATGGAATCCCACAGAATTCCACATGGAATCTACGGAATTTTCCAGAGGGTTTGCCCTCATAAAAAAATACCTGTAATAGTTATTTACGGTTATTCATACATACCGGGTGTCAACGAATCTATTAAACAAGTAATATCTTCTAGACCATTAGGTGTATCAAAACGAGATTTGGTATAGGTAAATGGTATGTGAAGAGGAGAGTTTTCGCATATCTTTCACTTTCCTGTCACTTCCGGTTTCACCGGAAATTTCTCCGGTTCTAAATTTTTAAATGGAACACGCCTACTTAATTTTATGGAATTCACTTTTGAAATTACATCTAGGTAGCCATGATCGGAAGTAAACTATATGGGGATATGTCAAAGAAAGGGTCTACTATGCAACAGCCCCAGCCACTTTCGAAATCTTAGAAGAGAGGATTCTACAGGCATTTAGAAGTATAACGCCACAAATGTTACGAAACGTGTTGAGAGAAACAATTGAACGAGCTGAAATGTGTCTCGAACAAGGAGGAATGCACTTTTTGAAAATTTACTATAGTGAAAACTTTAAGAAATTAGGAAATTGAATGAAATGTACGTGCATCGCTGAAGTTATTGTTGATTTTGTTAAATTTGTTGATCCAATAGCAAATAAATTAGTATCTTGTCTTATTCATATCTAACATACTTGTCACTAAAACTTCGCGATTGTGATTTTTCTGATATCACCTGAGGTCCTTAGATTAGTTTACTTCCGATCATGGCCACCTAGATGTTATTTCAAAAGTGACTCCGAAAAAATTGAGTATAGGCATGAAAACTTTCGAAACTGTCACATTCTGATCTAGAATTGTATCAGAAATCCAAAAATGTTACAATATACAGGGTGTTCCATTTAAAAATTTAGAACCGGAGCCATTTCCGGTGAAACCGGAAGTGACCGGAAAGTGAAAAATATGTGAAAACTCTCCTCTTCACACACCATTTACATTTACCTATACCAAATCTCATTTTGATACACCTAATAGTCTATAGAAGTTATGACTTGTCTAATAGATTCGTTGACACCCGGTATATCAAGGGCATTAAAGTAGGCTTTCATCGACCGCAGCCACCGCTCGAGCTATTAACACGCCTAGGTCCATAAAAGCAAGTTACGCCCGAAATACATACAACATTTTATGCACGACCGTTTTAGACTCGGGTTTAGACATTTGTTAAATGTCAATATGGAATAAATTAATGATTTTGAATTCATTTGGCCGAATTATGCATGCCACCGGCGAAAAAAGATCGAATGGTAGTCCACTAGAAATCACTAGAAAATCAGTGACATCACTTAACTGCCCGATAACCAACTTTACCGCCCGTTGTACTCTTTTATCGCCACAGAGTGCTGAAGTGCTACTTCACGCCCGGTCGTTTATACGAGGCCTTCGGGCAGGCATAGTATAGGTACTTTACCCGAGACTTTACCTACGTTTACCTACGCTTACCTACAATAGATAATGCAGTGATTGGTTAGTCTTGTTATGAATGATAAAGCAGTATAACAAAGAAGGTTGAAAAGAGCACCAAAAACAAGAAATCTCAATGCAAATAGGTAAATATTGAATCCAAATGAATCAAAGGGAGAGAGAATCAACAGATGGGTACTTATATATACCATATACTATACATACAGGGTGAGTCAGTTATTTTGTAGCAGGACAGGACTTCAACACCATATTTTATGATAAAAATCTCATGTAAACAGGTATATCCGTAGGAACATTTTTTCCCGAGTTTTTTCTTATATAACTACAGGTGGTGTGATATTTTTTTTTGTTTTTCTAGTTTTGTCACCGAGTTTCATACACACCGAGGCTTATGAAAGCTCTCGTGAAAGCTTTTGATCAATCCAATTAAGTCTTCTAGTCAATTACCTATTAAAAAATGTCAAATAGAGTGTGTTCGAATCTCGGTTCGAAAACTGGAGTTTTATCACAAGTAAATTATTTTTGGCATTCATCTCGAAATCAATACAGGTTTCGAAAAACATATGAAACAGCAAAAAGGTTTCAAATAGAACAGTGAATCTAAATTAATATTTCATTAAAAGCAGAGGCAGAACCGAGGCAGAACGCATAAAATCTCAAGAGGGTTAAATTTAAGTATACAACCCCCAAGATAAGTGTATCACCGAGTGTATCAGCCTGTATAGGTAATCGAAATCGCCTAATTGAGTTAACTAAGTGTAATAGGTATACCAAATTTCAATTAATTATTTAGAAAATTGCTTGGAAAATTGTAACTCGGAGAAAACATTGAAAAAATCTCAAACTTTGACTCCCTCTGGTATATCCTCGGGTTTATCGTAAACTCGATCGGAAATGGATAAGAAAAATTTTAGAACAATTTCAGAACAATGACACCTGTGTTGCAGCGAGTGTTGCAGGCATCTTTTTCAGGCATCTTTATAATTCTCTTGAAGTAATCAAATATCTGTCAGTCTAATTAGGTATGTGATTTGATTTTAATAAATTGCAAATTTAGTGGTTGTTTAGTAATTTACGTAACCGCGAAGTCGAATCATAGATTAACAACTCTAATCTATGGTCGCATGAAAAATGAAAGGACAAATCCGACAAATCTTTCTCGGAGACGGTCGAGGAGACGGTGCATGTTATTGGCCATCAACAGTGTATATAATATATATGTGATATATATCCGGGAAAAAAGTACCCACTTTTTTTCCCGTGGGAAAAATGTAATTTATGAAATGTTACATTGTATAGCCTAATAATAATAATAATAATAATAATAATAATAATATGCTTTATTGTCTGAAGAAGAATCTTGTTGACAAAGCTAGGTCAGATAATATTGTAAAAACAGGTTAAAATATAACGACATAAAAATACGTGACAAAATATAGTCAAAATAAATACCACATTAAAATACTAAAATATCACAACTCAAACGTATCACTCTCGGTATATCACTATAATATTCCTGCAAACTGTAATAGGGTCTATCAGAGAGGAATTTTTTGACTTTCTTACTGAATTGACAGTCATTCAGACTTGCTGATCTAATATCAACTGGCAAGTGGTTGTACATTTTTTCACCATTATAGTATATGGAATCTTTAATGAACTCTCTTGTGGGTGAGGAAGTTTCAAACTGAAATTTCTGTTACGCGTGTTATGATGGATGGGAGTTGTAGTGAATTTCAACTTGTGCTTATTTATCAGGCAAACAGATTCCAGAATGAATAGTGCAATCACTGTCAATATTTTATTATTGGAAAATAAAATTCTGCAAGAATCTCGAAGTTTGACATTACACAAATACGTTATCGCTCGTTTCTGTAGAATTAACAGAGTTTTTAAAGACGTTGGACTGCACACTCCCCAAAAAGGTATTCCATATCGTAATTGGGAATCTATTAGTGAATAATATACCATCTTGGCAGTATGGAATCCTAATTCCCTGTCAACAGAGATGAAATCTCGAGTGAAATCTCTAATTTTCTTCCCGTCACAGAAAAAAGATATATTATTTCGTAATTGATGAAGCATCATTCAGTATACCTAAACCTCGACCTAAACCTAATACTAGTAGGTATCATAATTATATGAAATACTCGATAAAATATACCTGAATGAGGTAACACATTTTCCTAAAATGTGAAAATTCCGAAAAATTCAATAAACTACAATGATTAAGTACTAATTATTTCCTGTTATGATAGCTGTTTATTGGGATAGGTACTCGGATAGGTACGACTCGGGATGCGATGGAAAAATTGAAGTGAATTTGGGGATATTTTTTCGAAATTCAAAGAATGAATCACTGAATCAGTATACCTATCCCATGCTCCCAAAAAATTTCGGGAACATGCCCCTGCTCGTGTAACCTACAGAGACTAGTATCTAAAACATTATTTTTTCTTGCTTTTCTTATTGTTTCTATTTTCAGATCATTTTTATATCAGTTGCAACAAACTGAGAACATAGTATGTAACTGAATAATTCATAATACTTATAATAAGGTGATGGAGTTGTCAGTCTGGAAGAAATTTAATTTTCAATTTCAAGGCATTTGACTCGGTATTGGACCACAAATCCCAATAAAAATATTACCTGCGGAGCATTTTCACCTTTCAAAATTTTTTGTTCGGGAATGGAGTTGCTGTCACTCTCAAATGAATATAATTTTCCGAGGCATTTGACCTTGAACCCCAAAAAAATTTCGCCTGTGACGCATTCTTCACATTGCACAAAATTTGTCTTCTTGAGTTTTTCGATCCCCCCCCCCCTTATGGTATTCACTGAATTGACGCCTCTGTTGTATCGGTGGTAACCTCGGTGGTAACGGTATAGAGGGGGTAGGTTTTACGCTTTTACGGTAGGAAGACCGAGGGGTAAGTAGACCTAGCCTCGACCCTCGACCTAGACCATGCACGAAACTACTTTCTATTCTCACCTTCAATATAAACGTTCGCCTTTAGACAGCCTCATCCATCAACAAACACGACGATGAAATATTGCATATTATAAATTATTACAACGCGAATCACGAAATATATATTACTTGCGATGCTTATCTCGCATCAACAGCTCAACAAAGTCAAAATTTTCAATTGTTTGGGAATCACTACCGAAAACAAAAAACAACCAACCACGCACACTTCGCGTACCTTACTTTTCTGCCCACGAAAACACGACTTCTATCTTCTCTGGCATGTCATGAAACTGTTGTGTAAGTTTTGTTTGGAATCTTTCGAATTATTTGAGAATGACTCGGTCTCGGTGCCTTCGTGCTTCGGTCACAGTCCTCGGTAATCTCGGTATACAGCGTTCACGAGAAAGAGCGGAGGCAAGCGAACAAAACGGTCTTTTGATGCACAGTCAGCACAGTCACAGATCCGCAGATGCAATCTGTGCTGGTGCGTGGATGCAATACGAGAATACGCATGCAACATTGCAAGATACCCAGCGAGCACAAAAACATCTCAGAGATGTTAAAAGTACGAGATTTCGAGACATTGAACCTCCACTGCGATGTTCTGTTCACACATGAATAGAACTATTATAGAACAGCCAATGTCCGCCGCAGGCGGCAATTATCGAGATGTCCTTGATATGTCACAAAACTACCTTCTCCCTTGTTCTTTTTAAAGCCTTTTCATGGTCACAACAGAACATTTTCAACGCGTCTTGCGCACATTAAATCGCTGTAAAAAAACATTTTCGAGGTACCTTTCTGAAGCCTTTTGTCAAAATGAACTTTTGCATTAGGATTCCATTTTCCTTGAATGAAAAAATGCATTAAAAAAAGATTGAACATAAAAATATTTTCTTGATATGAAATTACCTTCCTAATCGGTTTCTGAGTAGTGCTTACTACACACAGACATATAATTGGAAATAGGTTTCCCAATTTTTGAAATGTTCTCAACAATGCATAATTTCGCAACTGCGGAGAAGCTGTGTATTGATAAATTCGTACTTTTATATATTGATTACACTGAGGCACCGAACAACACATCTTGCATCTGATGGTCATTATTACAAACTAAATAAGTCTTCTAACACAATAAACTTCACCAAATTCCTTTCTGTTCGTTAGCAGCGTGATGTAAGCGTGACGTGACACGCTGCAAACGCGAATGCCAATTGCGAACAAGAAGAACAAAATCGAAAACAAATCAGAATTCATCGTATTGTGACGTAAGCATGAGACGTTGTGGTGGGGCAAACAAAGAAAGGGCACAAAAGAACAAAAACAATATTTTCAATATATCCTTCTAAGACCTCTTTGGGAAGTGCATATTACGCCTCAAAAAAACATCCTCATGCCTACATTTCTAAAACATCCCAAAACATCCCAGGGATACCTCTCAGTAGGCAAACAAAGAAATGCCACAGAAGAACAAAAACAATACTTCAATATCCTTCAAAGACCTCTTTGGTCAGTGCATATTACATCTCAAAATAACATCTTCATGCCAACATTTTCAAAACATCCCAAAACATCCCAGGGATGTTTGTGCTCGCTGGGTATGCTACACTCACCGGCAAAAAAAAACCGACCAGCAAAAGATTTAGCCAAATTGATCGCCCTGTATGCTTGGTTTATAGATTCAATTAAATTAACAATTAACAATCAACAATTAAGTGTGGATTTATGCAGCACCAATTTACAATTATTAGCAAGTAAGGAGTAGCTAAAATGTTACCATTTATGTAGACCAAATCAACAATTGAAAATAAAAAATACGCAGGCGCAGAAGTCCATTCCAATCCATTCAAGATATCCGTAGACATTTTGTTCATAATATATTAGACACCTTTTTTTTTTATCGCTTGGAGCGCACGAAAGGGAACATCGTGCGTTCCTAGGGAGGATAGGGATAGGAGGTAGGTATTGGAATTTTTTTTGAACTTCTGGAGATTATAGGTTGTTGGGAATACTTCATCAGGCAATGAATTCCAGAGCCTATAGCCCTTCTATGGATGAAGGAGTTTTGATAAAGTGCTGTTCGACATCTTTCGAGGTTGACAACGAAAGGATGTGCTGACTGGGCTTGTCTAGTTCGTCTGACTGGTATTGCTAGTGAAGGGATGATAGCAGAGATTTCCGAAGCACATTTCCCGTGGAAGTATCGATAGAAAAGTGAAAGGTCGCCGACCTTTCTACGGTGTTCCAATGATGTCAAAGAGTGAGTGAGTGGGGCTAATCCCAAAAAATCTGGAATAATGAATGTACCACCTCCTCGATTAACCTATAGAGACAATATTTGCATTTTTATGTTGAGAACGGGAGCAGATTCGTTCCCGAAACGTCCAAAGATAAGTTGAAATTCGATATTTTTCCAATATGCTTGATGTGATCATTATAATATACCAATTTTCGAGAAATGGATCAAAAATTTGAGATGACAATGGGAATCATTATGCTCAGAGAAATGTTCCTCTTTTTTTTACCATTATTTATATTTCCAGGGATGAAGATATGGATCATGATGAGAAATGTCTTAACTTCAATTTCATTAATTTTTGGTTGACCTATAGAGAGATCTTCCTGTAGAAGTTACAACGATGAAACTTCATATCTAAGTATTCGATATGTTCCTTCATTGAATGATCACTTCACCGTCTATATCATCTCCTTAGATTTTGATACAGGGTGAGTCGAAAAATTAAAAATATCAAAATTTGCCATTGAATAACTAACATCCTGTATGAGATTTCGTGTTGAAATTTCGTATAGGGGTATTTCAGCTATGCCTGAATCGAAGAGGCTTAGTCACTGTTACGGGAAAAAATTGTATAATAGTCGCTTTTGAAATGTTAACCCTTCAACGAACAATTTTGCAATTCGTTATATCGAACGAGACATAGTCGAAAACATGTTTGCGTAGGCGCCTATTCAATAATTTTCAGAACTGACGATTTAAATCTGACATGTTGACAATAATTCGGTAATGTCAGAGTGACAAGCGTATCCACACTCTTTGAAGGGTGTGTGTGTGAGATGTTCGAGGAACTCCATCTAAAACTAGGTCGAAACACACCACTTGAATGATTTGTATTCAGAATGAAAAAACTTCCAGAATATGTAAACACATAATCAGAACTGTATTTGAAAAATAATGGAAGATGATTCTAAGAATACAAAACGTTGGATGGAGAAATCAACATCACCAGTTTGAATTTCATCAGAAGTTGCTATGGAAAAGTATTTTCAGTTCCACTGCTCCTCTCCATGCAATGAAAAGATTTTCCAAAAATTATAACGTTTTTAGATATACCTCTATACTTAACGGAGAAAATATGAATACATTTCAAATTTTTCTGAAGCTATTGAAATAACAACGCAAACGCGCATTTTTCTCCCATTCAACCGAATTTTCATCTCCCATACTGCTTCCGAGATATATTTATAAAAATGTTGAATAAAAACATCTTTATACAGGGTGTTCCTTGAAGACATGCTAATATTTAAGGGGGTGACCCATTTTGAGATAAAATCTTCATATTAATGTATGTCTTAAAAGTCTTAACTTTCGAGATACAGGGCGATAAAGTTTTGAAAAGAAATTGAAATTTCAATTGACTTCATCTTCTCAAACTATCATCCATTAACCCTCTGGAGGTCAACATAGTATCAGCTCTCGATAATGAAAAACTATCAGGAAATTAACTGATGTATCTCTCTTGAATCCAAAACTGTCACCATATCTTCATGATTGTCAATGTTACAAAATTGAATCTTGGTTAATAAACGGGCTTGAAACTTGATATCCCATCATTGAAAAAATCTACATCCTTGATAATCTTAATAATACAATGAGAAACATCAAAACTTATCAGTGAAACTGAACACATTATTTTCTTTTACAGATTTTTATAAAAATTGTAAAACACATTCCTTCTTTTGAATCAAAGAAATCAATCCATTTTTATTCACTTCTGTGACTCCAGGTGTTTTTGAATAGGTGGGCTCGAGATTTATATTCACGATGTCTAGTTTTCTTCTAGTAATCGGAATCCAAGCTTTATCAAACCCTTGCTGGTCGTAAGTATGATATCTTATAAAATGCAACACATTGATTTTCTTTGTCCAATTTGAGAACTCTTATATCGAACAATATTTTGGTATGTTCACATAATATGAATCAGCTGCCATTCTTTTGATGTCGTTGAAGTCCTGTGGGGTACCAGTTTTTTTAGCGGTTCGTATGATGCTTGCATACTGATCTGGAGAAAAAATTGAACCAGTTTTTTTGAATTTACTTATTTCCCACTCAATAGTTGCGTGAAATATATCGCCTTCATTCTTAATTCTTCAACCTTGTTGGTAAATCATCAGTATTATTTTTCATCACAAATTGAAATCAAACAAATCTGGAAACATTTGATATAAGTAATTTTATTTTCGAGCGAATACAGTTACATCACTGAAAAAATGTAACCTAAAACAATATTGAAGTGGAAAAATATGTCGAAAATAGATACAACTAAAAATTGTGTGATGATATGAACTTTTGGAGAAATGGTGTTACATTTCAAGTTATAACTTCATTGAAGAGAAGGATGGTTCGCATATAGTAATCACCTTTGCAAAAATGTTGCAAACTTAGATGGAACGGTCTTCCCAATTGATATGTCCCAAAATTTGATTCTTCCAGAGAGATACATGTCGCCATCTCTCGGCCGCTGAATGAAGCTCACATGTTACATTATTTTCCATAAAAGTATGCAAGATTTGAATGCCATTTTGAAGAGAAACTCAGAAATGTGAAATTTTGAGTTGTAACTCTCTTCTTCCGGATGAACGATATCAATTACTGGATAACCACAGCATGTAACATTTCGAAATTTTTGCACCGTTTCAGTAATATAGCAGAATTTTTTCATGACGAAAAGCGATACAGGGTGGACAAAAAAATAATCTATGCATATTTTGACACCCTGTATCTCAAAAGTTAGGACGTTTACGACATACGTTTATATGAAGTTTTATTCTTGGAATGGGTCCAAGAATCGCCCCCTTGAATATTAGCATGTCATTAAGGAACACCCTGTATATACTCGATAGGCGATAAATAGAACACAACTATACAGGGTGGTCCGTTTTTTAATACGGAAAATTCAACAGCGTATAGTACTCGTTAAAATGATAAATAAAAAAAGTCGTTATTGTTGTCAACTTTATTTAAGATAAATTCCGAAAAATACACTCTCTTCTCAAGATCTTCAGGATGTAAATGTTGTACCGGCATCAAATGAAAAGGCTTTCTGTGATCTAAATGTAGTGTTCGTAAAATTTTCGATTTTGATACCTGAAAAAAAGTCGAAACCATTACTTTTATTTATGCGTGCAATAGTATAAACTGATAACTAGTATTTAAAGAAAAAAGAGAACCAAAATTACTAAAAGCATGACATGATATTAGTTTTTAAACGAGTTTTTAAATTACCCGCAACTGTTGAGCTGCTTTTCTAGAACTGATTTGTTGGTTAACATCAAAACATCTAAGAATGTGATTGTCATCATTTCTTCTCAGTGGGCCATTATTTCGGTATTGTTCATTATTGCCACGTAACCCAAACTGACGGAAACGTGAGTGAGTATTGATAAAGACTCGTGCATTAGGTACCCTTCTCCTAGGGAAGCGATTTCTGTATTCCCGAACTGCTGCCTTTGCGTTTCCATTACAAAATCCGCGTAAACGAGATGAATATCTGCATACTCTTCAGTACTAAATCCCATAGGCATATTGACAAACGGCAAAATTGGAATAAAATTATTACACTTTTTGATAAAAACACGGAATAACTCCAGTTTGTTATTTCTTTGACAAAACTTTCAGAGTGACAGCACATATAAACAGTGAACAGTGAGCAACTGAGCATAGCCTACTTCTTTAATTGATATCAAGTAGTATTATTTAACTGAAAAATCCTACAAGCGAGCTTTTCTCATTGAAACTTGAAAAATAAATGAAAAATAATTACCCGAAAAATTTGTGTAATTATTACCTTCGTCACCCCAGATTCAGCCGCCACTGAATAGTTTTTATGAATAATTTTTATTTAATCTAATAAAGCTCAAAAACTTTAGTATCTGTGAAAAATTTCGTTAATTTAACTACCGTTTCTAACTTTTGATTAAAAAAATATATTCAGAAGAGTATTTTTGACACCCAATATCTCAAAAACGAAGCGTTTAAAACAATATGTTCATAGGAAGTTTTTTCATTATTTCAACGAGTACTTTACTCTGTTAAATTTTCCGTATTAAAAAACGGACTACCCTGTATATAAGAGAAAAATCAAAGTCGAGAACAATATTAATCACGTCTTGAATTGACTCGGTATGGTGAATGTAAGAACTTCACAAACTATAAGATTTCTACAAAATTCTCAAACACACGACATGTTTCGCTAACACAGTATAGCTTCGTCAGATAATATACTGGTACAATGAACTAAACTAACCTTGGCTTGCTTATGCTTATATTTTATATATCCTATACTTTCCCAACCTGTAGGATTAGTTACCTGTGGCAAAGCTTTTTGCCTGTGGACAGGTTTGATAAACCTTCATATTCGGAAATTAGACACAATATTAACATTCGAATACGGATTAACTTGTAAGGGTTGATAGCAAATGCAAATATTATTACCTACTAAGAAAACAAATTCAACAGTGGTGAACTATTGAGGTCTAATTGTTCTGTCATAATTTTTGAGTCTGTTGATTACTAATGATACAAAATGATTGAGTCTTATTCCTTTATTTTCTATTTTTCTACGTATAGAATTTCGCAATTATCATCAAAACTGTGGTTTTCTTCAAATAAATATTAATCACTTCATTTGTTGATCCAAAAGGAAGGCCCATAATATAAGACACAATCGAATTGATATACAGAGTATAGACTATGAGATTAATCGTTGACGAAAATGGCATTTGTCTGGAATCAGTGCCTTGAAAAATGTTTCCCTTACCGCGGCCTCCGGCCCCGATTCCGGTTGCCCGCCGGTCCTGTTGTGGGTTCTGTCCGGGCCTGTACGAACCTTGGCAAAATTTACAAAATTATTGTGCTTACGCCATCTGCAAATCGAAGGACGAACTTCGAACTGAATAGTATTCGATGATTTGTTCCTGTATGAGCTAGTGTGTAGAGTCATGGTAGAGCTAATAAAGAAAACTGCCGACGTGCTCGTCACATGATGACGTCACGTTAGTGGTTTGGGACTTCGCTAATTTTGAAATGACATTTTCTGAAATCGAAATTATATTTATATTAGAAAAATGTATTGTAATTCAAGTAACAGCATCAATTTAACGAACGATTGAACCCTTTCGCATCCTAGAAAGTTCCTCTCAATCCCAGTCATGATCATTTATAAAAAATAAAAATAAATTGTCATTGTACTACTTCAGAAACGACTGCCATGATTGATTTTAGCGTTGTTTCAAGATTGTTCCCGAACAAAAGTTTACGTTAATTGTGGGAAATCACAGTGATTTCCAAGTTGGTTATTGTGATATAAGATATAAGGAAGTTAGCAGTTTCTTAGATTTCCGTAATAATAGCAACGTAAGTCATATTGAAGAAAAAACTACATTGTGTCAAGAACTTCCTTTCAATGGCTACCCGTAACGCCGTAGTTGTGCAGCCAGCATTTGTTTATAGCTTTATTGAATTGTTTTGTTATTTTCAGGTTTGAAATGACGATAAATTCAATTTTTAGAAGCTAAGGATGCCAATTCATTTACTATTGTGATTAATGAGTGAGCAATGTGAGCATGGAGAATTAAAAAATTCATCAATTTTCTTTGTTGCTCGGTAACTGACCTTGAAATTCTGTAACCTTTTAAAATGTCTGGGCACCGCAGCTAACCTCACAGTTTGTTTACATTTTGTAAAACTGTATGGAGTACAAAATAATCATTTAGGAGTTGAATTGAACAGCTTGAAAGATGTAAATTTCAACAAACACCTAAATTACAGTATTCAGAATGGTTGTGGATGTGTCTGTGAGGAGTTTTCAAACTTACAAAATGCAACCAACTGGTATGAATCCAAAGGAATTGTCTGATAATGATGATATTGCCACCTCAGTGGTTTTGGATCCCCATTTGGGGTTTACCACCCACAAAATGAACATACGTTTCCGATCTCCAAGAACTAATAATGCAGAGCTCAAAAATATAATTGATGATTTTATTTGTAATCAGGATTATGATGAAGCTTTCACTAAAATCACAAAGGGAGAATGGTTACCTAGGATAAAATCAAAGAATATGTCAAAGAAGTTGGAAGATCATGTAAGTAAAGTAATATCTTGGCTCTGAAACAATTGCAGTAGAGAACAAAATGATGATTGTCAGTGCCTTTGATTATCCCAATTATATTTCAGATAGTTACTAGAGTTTCCATCAATTATTTTTCTATTGCAGATTTACAGATATTTGAGGGTGTTTGATAAGGACTCTGGATTTGTGATTGAGCCATGCTATAGATATTCTCTGGAAGGTCAGAAAGGGGCTAAAATATCATCTACCAAAAAATGGTACAAAAATGAGAAAATTGAGTGTTTAGTTGGGTGCATAGCTGAACTAACTGAAGAAGAAGAGAAACAGCTGCTCCACCCTGGCAAAAATGACTTTTCTGTGATGTACAGTTGCAGAAAAAATTGTGCACAACTGTGGTTAGGTCCTGCTGCTTATATTAACCATGATTGCAGGGCAAATTGTAAGTTTGTGGCAACTGGACGTGATACAGCTTGTGTCAAAGTGCTTAGAGACATTGAATTTGGTGAAGAAATAACTTGTTTTTATGGTGAGGATTTTTTTGGGGATAAGAACTGTTATTGTGAGTGTGAAACTTGTGAAAGGAGAAAGACAGGTGCTTTTGCTAAAGAAGCAGACCAGAAAGAGGAAAATGGTTATAAATTAAGGGAGACTGACAACCGCATTAACAGAACTAAGGTCAAGGTACATGGTGTTGGTAATAAGGTGATGGGTTGTCATGACCATTTACAGGAAAATGGTAAAATCATGACTCCTTTGAGTATTAGAGAGTTGCGCCAAAAAGGCCTAACAAAATATGATGCAGAATTGCTCATTGCTCAAGGCTGTAAGTTTTCTGATATAGGTGATTTTAACCATAAAAAAGAACAAAAAAGTGTATATAAACCTACAAGAAAGTGTACAAATAGAACTAAAAAATCTGTGATAAATGAAACAAACACTACTTCAACCATTAGCACTAGGGCTTCAAGGATGCAGAGACGTAATGCCAGTCAGGCAAACCATGAGCTTATGCAAGCTGCCACAAGGACTCTGTCCCGTTCCAATCTTTTAGATGATCTCCAAAGTAATGCCAGTAGCTGTCCAAGTACTTTTAGTGATAATGATCCAGTGTGTGATGCTGCACAAGAAGAAAACAAGTTCAATGATAGGCATGAGAGTGGCAATGGAGTATTCCAAACAGGTAAATGAAAAACCATAATAATAATTGTATATCAGATGAACTAACTTTAAGAATTTGAATAATGTATGCACCTTCAAACTTGTCATTGATGGGGAATGTTTTTTTATTCTATAACTTCATGAAAAACAAATCTTGGTAACACTTTTTACAAACACATAGTGTAAATCTAATTCTCTAATTCAATTCAGTAAAAAATAACAATAACAACATCAGAACTTCTCATGAATAATTTTAAAAAATCACTACAAAAGTGCTGACAGTGCTGAAAGATGAATCTGCACTTTCAGATTCTGGCTCTTAGTTTCCTTGTTTGTATGATCATCAATTTGTATTTCCCAAAATTTAGCCAAAGTTCCTTGCATTGCCTAGTATTTACAGATATTTCCTGGCATTTCCCCAAATTTCCTTACATTGCCCCATATTTCCCAGTTTATCCCATATTTACCAATACTTATTGCTTTGTATTTTCATGAGTAATTTCAGGATATATCCTGGCATTGCCCAAAAGGTCCCAACATTATCTTGTTTATCTTGTTATGGCCCCATATTTCCTGGTATTACCCTGTATTCCCTTATCACAATATTTTGCTGACAAGCATTTACCCCCACATGACCCCTTTTTTGAATTTTTGTAAAAAAACTTCCAATGAATGCATTCCACCCATAGAGAACATGAGCTGAGCTTAAAAAGGGGTGTGTATAATTTGAGGACTGGAATAAAATTCTGTGGACTGGCTATTTCCAGCAAATGGATCATTGTTTTCATAGCATATCTGGATTCAGCTCATTGAACTACATGATATAAAGTTACTGATTTTTTTCACTGTCCCCCCTGGGGAGCAATTTACTAGTGTTTTTTCATAAAATCTAGAAAAGTCAAATCATCTCAATTTTCACAAAAATCGATTTATCTCTTGAAAATACAGGATGAAAAGTTTTGGAAATGTTTCCCTAGCCCCCTTCCATGGGGAGCACTTTACTCATGTTTTTTTTCATAAAAACTTGTGGACTGGGTATTGGTAAATTGATTTTTGAGAAAATTGAGATGACCTGACTTGCAAAAATACCAAGTCAGCAAGATTTTATGAAAAAACACAGGAGTAAAGTGTTCCCCAGGGGGCTTGGGTAAAATTTAAAAAACTTTTCATAGTGTATTTTCTTGAGATAAATTGATTTTTGAGAAAATTGCAAAAATTCCCAGTCTCTTTGATTTCATGAAAAAACACATGAGTAAAGTGCTCTCCAGGGGGGCTAGGGAAAAATTTCAAAAACTTTTCATTGTGTATTTACCGAGGTATTTACATTAGGTCGATTTATTTTTGGGAAAATTGAGATGCTTAAACTTGCAAAAATACCCAGTCCCCAAGATTTCATAAAAAAAACGCAGAAGTAAAGTGCTCCCCAGGCTAGGGAAAAATTTTAAAAACTTTTTATCATGTTTGTTAAGCTGAATGCAGATATGCAATAAGAACAATGATTTGTTTGCTGGAAATAGCCAGTCCTCAGCATTTTTTTCAAGTCCGCAAATTATACACATCTGCTTAAAACCAAAATAAAATAAATAAATCATATTACCATCCCTGACATTCTCAAAAATTTCAAGAATATACATAGGAGGGTTGCTGAGTTCTCAAAATGTCTTGCCAAGATATCTGAATGATACTTTCTTTTCCTAAACTTGAAGTGGCCCTAATTAGTTCTGGCACTATTTTGTAGAACCTATTTCGCCGGGCGTTTTTTTTTCTTCAGAGCCCTGATTTTATAATTCTCATGAGCTACATGTCAATTCCAATTCTGAAATTAGAAGTTACATGTCTCAATCCCGTGATGAAATCTCAAATTCAATTATAAATTCTGGCTTCTGACAGACGCCTATGCCAGATTTCTGAGTTTGTTGTCAGACTTATTAATTATTAAATCAGATCACAAGATAATTGTATTCCCATTACTCCGACTTTTAGGAGGGTGGAGCCAGGGGGGGGGTCATAGAGGTCATGCCCCCACCCCTAATCAAGTATTAAAGAAATCTACATACATACTGACTGATAAAAACGCCTCTAGGCATAGCGTTGCTATTAATGATTCCATTTTGGAACAAACAAGCGAATTAAATTAATCATCAGATAATAGGTGATTGGACTAATTCATTTTAATTTCTTAAATACCTTTCAATTCCATATTTTTAAAGAATTTTTCGGTCGATTTTAGTGTGCTTAAATCATCAATAATGCCACGGTGATTTTCAAACGGCTAGATATTTACTGCCAGTAAAAACTGACTCCACGATTTCATAAGTAGGGGCAGATTATTGCACAGTTGTCATGTGTTGAAATACGATTGGGAATTTCAGAAATATTAGTTATTTGATAATTCATAAATTCTCAATCGAGCATTGTAATACTCCCAATTAGCAGTAAAAATGCAATTGTATCAAAATGTTCCTTAATGATTTATGGCTCACTGCCTTATTATTATGTATAAATAATAATTATATTAATTCACACTATAGAGGACATTTGAATCGGTGAACGTGACAACCACGGCGCACGAATTGTGGGCGTGGTCCTATCAGTTCTCAGCATTCAGCACAATGTTGCCAAGTCTCCAACGTTCACATGATATTATGTTATGGAGAATAAGAAATATTTGGACATGCTGGTTGCTCGAAAAATTGAAAAATGAATCATGAGTTCCTCCTATTATGTATTATTCAACGACAGGCTGTAGCCCCGGATGCCCTTTCCTAAATCCGGCACTGCAATGATGTATGACAATTTAACTTTTGAACAGAATTTGTTGAAATTCGAGGATGCATCATTAAAAGTGATAGTTAATATCATTGGAATGAATGTCAGATTGTTTCATTTGTCTGATATTTCAATACAACATACATGATCAAGTGTGCTGTGAAAAAAATTTTAATATTCAAACTGGCCGTCCTTATGATAAATCGATGTTAAACACACAATTAACACATACATACATATGGTGTGGAAATATCTGACAAATGAACTATTGACCGCCACATTCATGATACATCCAAACACTATTTCTGTTCTAAAATCTTGAATAAAAAAAAACATATAGAGGTACAAAGTGTCATTTGATAAAAAAATTCAGTCGCTTTCAGTTGAAATTTGAAAAATTTCCAGCGTTTTTTGTTTATTAGCCTGTATATTTACATGTGTGTACATTGTACATTTTCGTAGGAATAGTTCACTCCCAATTTCATTCCTTACTGGAGGTGGTGAATGATAGCTCATTTGAAAGAGGGTTTTATTCTCTACTCAACTGTGCAAAAAAATTGAAATTTTCTCCATTTATAATTCAAGACTTATAAATGTTTGAGAATAACGACATTAACGTAGCGCACTCACCCTTAGAATTACAAATTCGCCCTGTATGGTATAATATCGGTGTTGGGTCAGACGTCAAGTGAGACGTATTTGTCATGTGCGTAGATATTAACTGCACGTTTTCGAATAAATGGTCAATACAAGAAAATGATATCATGGAGAGTGCGAGTCAATGTATTCTAGCTGTGAGTTGTGCTTGTTATTCATCTTCAAACAACAGTTGCACCACGTGAGATAAATGAGAAGTGCAAAGCGATTGTTATTTTTGGTGAAGCTCATCACAATTATCATGAGGCGGTACGAATGTTCAATAAACGTTTTCCAGATCGCCCTATTGATAGACATTATTTCAAACAGTTAGTGCAACAATTTTATGAGAGTGGCAGTGTGCAAAATAAACCACGTACTGGGTGATCAACTACAGGAGAAGATAAACAAGTGGACATTATGAGCGAGTTTGTGATTAATCCGTCCTCATCCAGTAGAACTGTTGCAGTGGCGTAACTACCATAAGACAAGTGAGCGCAATGCGTTGGGGCCCCCAAGCTTGGCGGGCCCACTCGTCGGACTTTAATGAAAAAAAAAAAAACTGGAATATGAGAATATTTGAAACAGTTCCTAATATTGTAGGTTTTTTTCAACTGAATCTAGGGACACTTCTGTCAAGCAAACATTATTTTTACTATGTTCTGCATTAGTTCTGGGCGCGACTCATGATGCAGACGGTCAGCGGTCAGTTAACAAATAGATTTACAGGGTTCAATAAAGTGAGTGATATCTTTTTATTTTCACAACCTAAAAATTTCATAAATTCAACAGGGTCGGAAATCCTTGAGAGGTGTGACTACATTAAAAAAATTTTTTCTCAAATCATATCACCAAATATGTCTTCACAATTTATTAACATGGTTACATTGTTGAAATCAGAGTTAAATCCAGAAGTCTGTAAAAAATTTTGCCGATTTATTTTTAATGAAATATAATTATTTGGAGTGTGACTTTCCACAAGTTTATATTGTCCCATTATTATTTTTGATATGCCAATTACATCTGCGTTAGCTGAAAGATCATTTAGTGAATTGAAACTGATCAAAAGTTATCTGAGGAATCAAATAGGGCAAGAGCGATTAAAATATTCATCTTTAATTTCCATCGAAAGTGAAGCTGCCAACAAATTAGACCTGAGAGAGATTTGATAAATGAATCTGCAATGTGTAAAGCAAAAAAAAAAACATTTATCGTTCAATAATTTTAGTTTGAATGTAAAGTGGAAGGTATTTGAAGTTTTGTTTTTATTCAATGAAAAACCACGTTGAGTTTCATTTCACTCAGAAAAGTTATTTTCAGTTTTTTTTTATTTATGAAAAAAAAAATGTTGTTACTCATTGTTGTAGTATAATTATGTAAAATAAAATATTTGAAAAATAATGCCTGTTTAGTTCCTTGTTTTATTTTTTTTACTATTTGTGACTGAAAGGGGGCCCCCCTATGTATTTTGCGTTGGGGCCAAAAAAATCTAGTTACGCCACTGACCTGTTGCCTTGGATTGTGAGGTTTCGCCAATGACAGTATTGAGAGTTCTAAAAAAAAAAATCTCATCCCTACAAAATGAAAATGGTGCATGAACTGACGGAAGATGATCCAGACAGCCGTCTAGAATATTGTGAAATAGTATCTAACAATATTTTGCAAAATCCCAGCTATTTGAAACATATTTGTTTCAGTGATGAGGCTACTTTTTTCAAACGGTCACGTGCATAGACAAAATGTGAGGTACTGGTCCGATGAAAATCCTCGACTTTTTCGCGAAACTCATACCCATTTTCCCCAAAAAGTTAATGTGTGGGCAAGAATACTGGGTGACCATATTATCGGTCCGTTATTCATTGAGGAAGATATGATGGGTGGCCTCTATTTGGAAATGCTGGAAACAGTGATAGATCCACTGATAGTGGATAGTGGATTTGACATGAACATTATACTGCAACAAGATGGACCTCCTCCTCATTTTGCAATTGCTATGAGGACATATTTGAATACTGTTTATGCAGGACGATGGATCGGTCGCCGAGGATCCGTGGAATGGCCCCCAAGATCACCAGATCTAACTCCTTTAGATTTCTTCCTATGGGGTTATCTAAAGTCTACGAGACTCAGGAGTTGCGTGCGCGGATTACGGAAGTGTGTGCGACAAATACTCCCGATACTCAAAATAGACTCTATTTTTGCCAGGAGGTCAACGGGGAGCATTTTGAACATTTACTGTAATAACAGAAACAGTTAATGTTAGTTCAGTTGCCTTCCTGTTTGTGGTGTAATTCTTTGCACGGTTGAATGGAGAATAAAACCCCCTTTCAAATGAGCTATCACTCACCAACCCATGCTATTTAAATTTTTTGCTAGGGTTGCTCCCCTCCAGTAAGGGATGAAATTAGGAGTGAACTATTCCTACGAAAATCTACACTGTAGAAATCAAAAATCGACGGGTCTCGGGGATTTTACTAACAAGTCCCGTAACGAGTTAGATAGGGGGGTAACACTTATGATGCGCAGTGTATAGAATATTTTGAACTTGATTTATTTTAATCAGGAATTTTGATACTTGAAAGAAAACTCAATACTATGTCATGTTTACTAGAATCAATCTTCCTGAAAAAAAAAACATGTTATTCGGAAGGTATGTATAGTCCGAGGTATAGTCTATCCAAAGTCAATTGGAGCATCTCTTTCACCGCGCAATTGTCTTTGGATAAACTATACCTACCAATGAAAATTTCTCTTCCTTTTTGCTATACTCAATGAGCCGTGACTTCCTATGGCCCCTCCGTCAAACATCGTCTGGATCTGCCCCTGTCCTCGTTCATGATAAGTTTCCTGTAATATGTCATATAAAGTAATAAAAAAGCCAGAAAGTACTTTTTTTGAGATTGTTTCAATTATATTGACCTCACTGTATGCAGTGAGGACGTAAAAATTACCCCCTTTAACTTTTGAACAGAACAAGTTAACAAGGGTGGGTAAAATTCAGGTAAAAAGGTACCTCTTTCACTACTTTTCGGAATGAAAATGATTGTGGTCACCTGGCCAAGTGTCAAGTGGGCTCCATTATCGACCAAGAGGTTTCAAAATGACAAGCGTTTGAAATTTACCTAGGAAACAATAAATAACGTTCCGATTGAATTCCAAAACCGATTTTTTCGTATCAATAAGTGAACATTTCGAGCATGTTTGAGCACTTATTAAAATGTTTACTTCAAATGTTGTTGCTATTTAGGTTTTTTATCAATTAATATTACTATTTGAAGAAAATTTCAAAACCTTGTCACGAGCCTGGTCATTTTGAAAGTCCCCCCCTCTAGCTCAGTTATTTTTGAACCGATTTCAAAATTTTAGATATAATCTGAAATGATTTTCGATAGAGTTCATTTCCGCTACATCAGAAAATACAAGGTGCTCGGAACAAACAATCTACAGGGTACTAATTGATTTTTTTAATGGAACACCCTATTCTTCATTATAATAATATATTCAGATTCTCCCTGAATAGCTGATTTCATCAATGTATCACACTTAGGGTCTAGCGAAAATGATTACAGAGATATAGGGTGTTTTTTGTGGCGAAACTATTCATTATCGGTCATATCCGTATTTCAACTTTTGATTTACTATCTACTGACATTTGGAACAGATACAGGGTGATCAGAATTCTGAATCTTGAAGCACACTGTATATGTTCCAATTAAATGTCAGTAGATAGTAAATCAAAAGTTGAAATAGGAACATTTGACCAATAATGAATAGTTTCCACACAAAAAAATCCTAAAGTTGAAAAATCTCGATTCTGAACACCCTATATCTCTGTGATCATTCCCGCTAGACCCCAAGTGTGATACATTGATGAAATCAGCCCTTTAGGGACAACCTAAAAATACAATGAAATACAGGGTGTTCCATTCGAAAAAATCAAGTAGTACTCTGTAGATCGTTTGTTCCGAGCACCCTGTATTTTCTGATGCAACAGGAAAAAAATTTCAGAAAAATCATTTTGAATGATTCTTCAAATTTTCAAATCGGTTTAAAAATAGGTGAGCTAGAGGGGGGGGGGGACATTTTCGTTTGTTCCGAGCACCCTGTATTTTCTGATGCAACAGGAAAAAAATTTCAGAAAAATCATTTTGAATGATTCTTCAAATTTTCAAATCGGTTTAAAAATAGGTGAGCTAGAGGGGGGGGGGACATTTATGGTGAATCACCCTGTACCTTGTCACCTGAATTTTCCCCGACCTCGCTAGCTTGTTCCTCTCAAAAGTTAAAGGGGGGGGAGGACTTTTTTCGTCCTCACTGTATATTCAGTTCATCCAACCCATCAGAGTTGATGCTGTTCGTCGAGGTTCAGTACTGAGTCTACTTCTTGGTTTTCCAATGGTATCTAGCATTTATTTGACATTATTAAACCATTTTCAGCGAATCATGAAATCCTATATACTTCCTTCCATGAATAGATATCGTTTGGATAATCATCCCATTCCATCCTATGCTTTGAAAAATAAAGTTTGATTTTTATTAAACTTTGAAACCCCAGATTGATGATAATTGAAAAATTATAGACATTCCAGTGGGCTAATGTTCTTTAAAGAAATCATTATCTTGATTACCAATTTTTATTTTCTAGATTTGAAGTCACTCAAGAAGTCTGCACGTCTTTCAAGACTTGAAGTAATTTTACAAAGACTTTGAGTTTATTTTTTGCATGATTATGAGGTAAAGATGTTATTGAGAAACTGTGAATTGTAAGTATTAGCCAAGAATAATGTTTTTTTTTTTAAGAAATATGGATTCTGTTTCATACCAACCCTGTCCATAACAGAGTGTGCCAATCTATATTGAATTTACCTTGGTATTTACATATTCTTCCAATCAATTACGTCAAAATTAACAGTTGATATAATTAATTTCCCTTGTATGAATTTGATGTTTCATCATTTTCAAAAATGAAATAATGAATGAAAAAAACTTGACAACATTCTTATAGAGAGTTTTTCACTTAAAACTTCGCACGCCAATATCTCGAAAACGAATAAAAATATTTGATTTCTGTAAAAAGTAGTCAATACATGGGGTCACCTAGATATACTTGAAATGTATTTACTTTTGCCTCATTTATTCAAATTTGCAATATTTAATTTCTATATGGGGGAGTACAAATATTTCACGTCTGAAACCACTAATGAAATTACAAAACAAATCAATTAAGTGCATTCTTCATCTACATTTTCTAGAACCAACGATAAATTTATATAATCCAAGACATTTTCTGAACCTGATTTCGTTATATAAACTTAAAATATGTTGCTTTATTCATTTTGCCAGGAATAAGTTGAAAATATCAAATTTAGCTTTCAATGAAGTCAATACAGTCCATAATTATGGGACTAGACAATTGAATTACTTGATAGCAAATACATTCAAGTCAAACATTGGCAAACAATCTGTTTTTCACAATGGAATAATTTTATACAATTCATTACCGAATGAGTTGAAAAATATACATGATGCAAGAAGGTTTAAAATCAATCTTAAAAAATACTTGCTCAGGAAAATTTGAAAGAAAAATGATTTGATTACTTAGGAATGAAATATAACTTTAATCTTATAAGACACAATATTAATTCGTTTCCACTGAGTGGAATTCATTATAGTTAACCCTTTATTATTATTTTTTTATATGTAAATTAATGTATCCCTATCATAAACAGAAATGTATTGGTCATTTTTGGTTGTGTGTTTAAATTCGAACATTTATTCCTGTCAAAATTAGAGGACTCCTTGATGCAGAACTCGTTGGTGATCTCGAATTTGATAATTTTGACTCATCGGCATATTTCGAGTATAGTTTGGTTAACGTACGTTGATATTTAAGGTATACGTGAAGGTACGTGAGATAACGTACACCCGTAAGCCCACTAACAACGCAAACGTGAAGAATTGGAAAATGCGCATGCGTAGCTGTCAATTTCTACGTTTACGTTAACGTTCATGACAACACTTCAACTCTCTATTAATCGATTGCATTGACTTTGAAATAACGCGCACTCAATAGTACATGAAATTTATGAACTTTTAGTTATTTACTGGAACTTATTCATTTTAGACATTTCTGAGTTATACCGGTTTATACTAAACGTTTCGTGAATGACAAAAACGCAATTACGGATGCTTTTAACAAGAATGTCATGAATATTAGTTACTTCGGCAACCATTGTTATCGCAATTGTTTTACAAGCAAACAACTTGGAAAGATTTTAGCATCGCTGACTCTTCTATGTGAATTACGCTGTGCGTAAACTCTTTAGATATATTTTTAAGACGCATGCGCTCGTTTTTAGATTCAAAAATTTATTGGATGATGTGAAGGTGAAGTCTCATTGGCTATAGTTCCAACACAAAATGCTGATTGGCCATTTCGAATATGGCGGGTATTATTGACGTTCTGTCAAATGTCAACCACCATGGGCATTCGTCATTGAGAAACAACAATAACAACATAGTTTTTTTGTTTTTATATTCCTGGTGTGTATTTGTATTATAATAATTTAATTCCAAAAAACGTTACTTATTCGTTACTGAGAAGTGTGGTACTGTGCTGTCAGTGTTTCGGTGAAAATGGCCGCCACTGTCTTTGGATGCGAGATGTAAACAGAGATAGTCATTTGTCATCTAAATGAAAAGGCCTATTTGTCCTGCATTCTCCAAACACCAGTAACATGTCTACTATTTCATCATTGCTAAATTGAACCATTTTCATATAACTATTGTTAGGTTTGTTGAGAATAAATAATTTTTTTTCTGTTCAACCCCTTCGAATTCTTCATTAATCAAACAGTAAAATGAACCAAGTGGTTAAAAAGGTGCATAACAAAAAGTTTCACTGCATATATTGATAAGAAACCTATAATAATATCATCACTAAAGTGTTTTAGCCCTAGCAACATTTACTTTGGTTCTATAGCGACTAGCGAGCAGTGTTGGAATGAGTCATGACATTTATAAAAAAGTCATAAAAGTCCGACTGTTTGAATTAATTCGGATTTTGCCATGCATCAAAATTCTCATTGAAATGTCAAGTTTACTTTGACAGAAAAAGCTATCGTGTGAAAGTGAAAAATTCAAAGCTGTAAAACTGCTCTTAGAAGAGTTAGTTTTCCGCCTGTGGGTGCTCAGATGTTTATGATGGCCAGGTTGCCATAATGACATTGGATTTTTCAGTTGAAACTAGTTCAAATTGAAGGTAATAATGCGATTTGTTCCCATTGGAGAAAGTTTGAATTATATCATGACTTAAAAAAATAGTCATCTGAATTAATTCACTGACTTAATTCATATGAATTGATTTGTGCCAACTTTGCTAACGAGAGCAGAATCCATAAAATCTGTCTATGGATACTCTACAGGGTATCCGGGGAAAATCTGTTAACCATATTATGTACCTTGAACAAATATAAGGTGATAGGAGTTAAGTATTTACTCACCCCCTCGCTCGCCCCCCCTGATTTTGAGTACCTGCACGAATTACTTCACAGCTATTTCTTGAATCCAAATATCACTAAGAAGTCAAATATAGAAACAAATTCTTATGTTCAATAATTTTAATTAACGATCAATTAGACCTCTACGATTCACCGCTTTTGAATTTGTTTTCATAGTAGGAAATATGTTCGTCACTCCTCACAAGGTGACTTCTTCATCTATTATTTCTTTTCAAGGAATATATGGTCGACGGGCTTATCTCCTTTTCAGAAACACTCTGTCTATTTACAAAGTCTCCCTAATTCAGTGGGTCAGTTGCATATCTCTTGAACCGAAAATAATTTCGAAAAAACATTTTATATTTTATATCATATTATATACTATGAATGATAACTTCAGAAATTACAATGTTTTATATGAAGTGCCAGAGAGGCTCCAGAAACCCAACCTATTATTATTTATACGGAATACTCTATTAGTTTTTAGTTCTCATCTAATTAGGCTCACTAATGGTTTTTTGTTTTTGTGAATCCGACACGACGCTCCCAAGCTTTATCAGTTTTTCCATTGGAAAAAATCTATTACTAATGAATTTATGAATTTATGAACACATTTGGATGTATCGATAGTCAATCAATACTATGCTTTAAAAACATTCAACTCTCCTTCAAAATGTAGGCACGCAAATTGTATTTTAAGCACAACCGGGCGTAAAGTAGCACTTTACCCGGTTTTGCGGGCGTACTGTGGCACATTAACGCCCGCGGACTACTTTACTGCCCGCGTATAGGTAACTCGTAATGAGCATTCCTATATAATTGAACCCAAAGTAAGATATCTGGGATGACATTAATTGACAGCAAATATAGAAGTTTACTCCTATTTCAAAAATTTGACCATGGTAACGTTGATTCCATCAATATATATGTATAAAGAGTCAAATGGTGTTATCACTTCCTATTGGAAGGACGAAATCTCTCGATATCGCCTACTTTGTAGAAATAGCGAGGCGTGGGAGAATATTGCGACATTTACGAAGTTTCAAACCAAATTTACAGGCATCATGACACTCATTTGCGTTATATTTTCGACTTTCAATGGTGAAGTCACGAACGACACGAAGTCCTAACTCAATAAAATCCTGTGATAGTAGTTTATTCTCACTTTTGGTACATGAAATGAAACGAATGTTCGGATTTTCAAATAATCCTCAAACATTGCAGCAGTCAGTCCATTATGAAAGCACAATACAAACTCAACTAAGAATATAATATGCTTGATAAACTACTAATGCTCTCAATTTATATTATTTCTATTTGAAATTTGAACAAAATTCTCTCTCTTTTGCGTCTTGTCTCTAGATGCTTCTAATAGCAGCTATTATTGAATTCGTGCATCACCAACGGGACTATTCAGGTCCCGAAAGAAGGAAAACACATCCTTGAAAGTCTAGTTGAACTTCATAATAAGATTCGAAACGCATTTTGAAAATTTTCAAGAAATTGTCCATCATTCACGCCATCTATCATCGAATATGAGAACCCCACGTTCCGAACTCGCATTCAATTGTTCATATCGAGAGCTAGTCTGACGAAACAATTGAAGAGTGAGCACACCAGAGGAATTATAAACATCTCTCCATCAATGATATTCCTCACTGCAGCCATGATGTAATTTATCATTCTTGAGAGGTGTAGAGGCATTCACAATGAAAAATCAAATATACGGGGCGTGCATAAAATGCTGTATGTATTTCGGGCGTAACTTGCTTTTTTTACATAAATAACTATTATGCACGACCGGGCGTAAATTAGCACTTTAGTGTCTTGGGGCGATAAAGGAACGCAGCTGGCGATAAAGTAGTCCAGCGGGCGGTAAAGTAGGTGATCGGACGGGAAACTGATTTCACTGTTTTTCCTGTAATTTCTAGTAGAGTAGAACCGCTCGTGGCTACCCAGATAGCACACAATCGCCTAAGGCTATCCTCAATGTGTCGCTATACGCCTGAAGAGGGCGTTCTATTTCCTACAATCTAAGATTAGATGGTCTATTTAGCGCAGTAATAGGCGAGTGGACTAATTTTTTTTTATTTCTTGAATAGAATCATCACTCAAATACCTTTCAATTTCATATTCTTTAAGAATTTTTTGGTCGATTTTTAGGTGCTAAAATCATCAATAATGCCCCGGTAATTTTGAAACGGCTAGAAATTTACCGCCAGTAAGAACTGACGCCACGATTTCGTAAGTAGGGGCAGACCAGAAACTGGTCTGTAGGTGTCAAGCGTGGCCTGGCTGAATCGAAATCAATAGGCATTCAGGAAAGAATCACTTAATTGTATCAGTATTCGTTTATACGAGTCGATGCATTGATTTCGGGAGGATATAATTCATTGTTCTGCGTGGCATTATCCAGGAAAGTAGTTGTTTTTCTCCCAAAATCTATAATTGTTGTTCATTTCATGAAAATTGTGTGGAAATGACTTTGAGCTTTTTGAATTTATTTAACATTTCATTCCACATCGTGGCTATCTCGTAGTTTTCAGTATTTGTTTATTTCCATGAATATTACCTTGTCATGATGGAATGTAATACTCTGTATGTGAAATCATTATCCATTCGAATAGAGGGATTCATGAGGTAGAAGTTAGGCGTGAAAGTCTATTTATAAGGAAGAGTTATCACGATTTATAGGATAGCACATAATTCATATAGATGCAAAATATGCTAAACAACCAAAATCAAATGTTTCACTCCCTGTACCTCGAAAACTGGTCATAGGATCGATCTGTGATTTGGACTATATGATATGGATGCCAATATCTGAAACATATAAAATTTTCAGAAAATTCCATTTTCCGTGCTAAATGTGCGGTCCTTTGTCACCACCACAATGCCACCGCAATTACAAAATATCATTTTCAGTAGGACCTCTGGTGCTGGTAGATCTTCGTTGTAATTGGGCCAGGGTGTCTCGTATACATGTTTTCAACCTCACTCTTGAGGTGGCAGCTCATAGGTCGATGAACGACCCTGGAGGTAAAATATTGAAACACAACCTCACTTTTTTTATTTGTTTACAGAGGAATCAAAGGATTGAAATAGCTTTTCACAATATTTTAGCATACGACTACTATTTTTGCGCTATTCAATAATTCAAGCATGCCTTCTCATTGTGCTGTTGTACAGGGTGATTCACCATAAATGTCCCCCCCTCTAGCTCACTTATTTTTGAACCGTTTTGAAAATTTGAAAGATAATCTAAAATGATTTTTCAGCATTTTTTTTCCGTTGCATCAGAAAATACAGGGTGCTCGAAACAAACAATCTACAGCAGAGTACTAATTGTTTTTTTTTAATGGAACACCCTGTATTTTATTGTATTTTTAGATTCTCCCTGAAGAGCTGATTCCATCAATGTATCACACTTGGGGTTTAGCGGGAATGATTACAGAGATATAGGGTGTTTAAAATCGAGATTTTCCAACTTTAGGATTTTTTGTGCCGAAACTATTCATTATTGGTCAAAACGGCTTCTATGTTCCTATCTCAGCTTTTGATTTACTATCTAGTGAAATTTAATTGGAACATTCACAGGGTGGTTCAAGATTCAGAATTCTGGTCACCCTGTATCTGTTCCAATTATTAAATGTCAGTAGATAGTAAATCGAAAGTTGAGATACAGACATGAAAACCGCGTGACCGATAATGAATAGTTTCGTCACAAAAAAATCCTAAAGTTAAAAATCTCGATTTTGAACACCCTATATCTCTGTAATCAGTCCCGCTAGACCCCAAGTGTGATACATTGATTAAATCAACTCTTCAGGGAGAATCTGAAAATACAATGAAAAATAGGGTGTTTCATTTAAAAAAATCAAATAGTACCCTGTAGATCGTTTGTTCCGAGCACCCTGTATTTTCTGATCTAGCGGTAAAAAACTTTATCAAAAATCATTCAAGATGATATTTCAAATTTTAAAATCGGTTAAAAAATAACTGAGCTAGAGGGGGGAACATTTATGGTGAACCACCCTGTACAATGCACAAAAAATGCAGCAAGAGACCAAGGTAAATTGTAATATCACATAGTTTTCATTATGAAATTTCGTCATTTCTTGTTAAAATTCCTTCTGCCACTCTGCAATAGAAGCTAATACCAGATCAGATCAGACCAGTCCTCCCGTTTGATTGCATGAATCCAATCTTCTTGCATTCTTTTAGAAACTTCACTATTTCTATCAGCTCCTTCTGCAGAATTCCGATGTGAAATCGGATAAATTACCAAATTTCAAAATGAAAACTATATGTGAGTGGCTATAGTAGATACTTACTTTTAAATCATAATGTATCAAACGGATTCCTTCGTCTCCTGCTGCATTTTTCGTGCATTGTACAACAGCACAATGTGTTGGCATGAGCGATTTAATGAATAGCCGCAAAACATGATTCGTATGCCAAAATTATTGTGAAAAACTATTTCAATCACTTGTAAAGAAATAAGAAAAGTGAAGTTGTGTTTCAATGTTTCACCTCCAGGGTCGGTCATCTGATAGTTCTTGCAAATTTCGACCGTCATCTGATAACGAAATGATATATGTCACAAAGTTATGTAAAACCATTGTAGTTATCGAACGGCACCTGTGCCAATCACTATCCTGAGAAGAATGATTGAAAAATTGCGCTTTCCTGTTCGAAAATTTACGCTCGATTTGGCGATTTGATAACGAGATAAGAATTATGCTATCCCATACCAATTGAATGGTAGATCTCAGAAACCTACCTGTGCCACTCCTCAGTCTGAGCCAAGTCTACGGCTCAACGATTTATTTGCTGCTATTATTCCGGACATACTACCGTCATGTAATAACAAGTTGAAACAAGTAACAAATAAAAGGGAATGATGTCGCCTCTGCGAATATCCAAACGTGCCGCGATTCAAACTGATCTAAGTTAGTGGCAGAGCGTCAATACTTCCTAGAATATTTCGCCCCCCCCCCTCTCTGAAGATAATATCCGATTGATCAGGGTGAAACTCAACACGTGGATTAGGATACTTGTAGTGTGAGCACCACATGTATTTCAGACTGGTCCATCGGATATTATCTTTCGACGAGGGCGAAATATTCACGGAGATATTCCTACTATAATTTGAGGAAGCACATCTTCTCAGCCTCTTCAACCTCTTAGTGAGTGAAGAAGATATGGTCGAAGATTTCTGCAGCTTCCTTAATGGTGTCAGATTTCAAGTACAATTTTGGAAATTCCAACTTACTCCTCCTCAACGTTGCAGATGTATCGCAGCCGGTTAATAAATGTGAGCTGCATCTATGCTGGATAGTTGGACAATGTCATTGTTTTGGTTTTTTTCCCGTCCGGGTTTCAACAGAGCGATGTCTCGGATAGTTGATGTTTGAGTAATCAAAAGAACAGCGAGGTCCACATCTACAGATTTCGAATTTTTCATAATGTCCGTGAATCGCGGTATTCAACTTCCGCATCTCGTTTTTTTCTTGTGAAAACTAACGTGGGCCTCTTCGATAGATAACCCTGAGTTTAGAGTATAGAAAGAAAGTTGTGGAGAATTTTATCAGCTCTCATTTGATATCAGGAAACTTTTTTCTACGACGAACCGTTTTCGACATATCGTCGGCTTACTGTCAAAACCTCGAAAGTCTTTCAGAGCTAATTGTTCAGGAGGGGAAAACACGCTTTCCACTAGGTACTTCGAACGATTCAATTTCATTTTTTTAAGGCTATTCCTCCTTTGTAAACGACATACATATTAACAAGTATAAATTGAACATTATTCAGACTGAATTGGTTTTGATCAATTACTAGTGAACATTGTCATTTTGTTTGGCCTTGCTTCACTGTGCATGTAGCAAATCAGCGGCAAATTTGATAACAATGAGAAATATGGGTTCAACAATAATGAACCGAAATATTTCAATCAATGTCTTCATTTGGAATGAACAGAATAAAATTATACAAATATCCATAACATCTTCTCAAAAATTCCTAAGCCCTCTACTAGATAGATAACATACAGATCAGAACCTCTTAAGTCTGTTCACGTGAGAAATCAAAACAAGATTGTCCTTCGCATCACTGCAGAAATATTCGAGAAGATTGACCAAATAGTTCATCATAAAGTTACTTTGGTGTCTGACATGGATTTCAGCTCAAATAATGAATCAAACAATAGAGATTTATACTTTCTCAACAAGCGCAACTTAACCCTATCCTCTCTTGCAGACTTACGAGTTTTTTAGTTCAAAATCTCTCAGAGTAGAGTTAGGAGGATTAAATTATATCTAATAGATGTCGCTACCAAAAACATAGACTTACGAGGATTTGCTGATGGGTGCGCTGAATTTCGTAGATGGTGAAAATGTTCAAACCTAAAATTCCCTAGAATTCGGACTTACGAGGTTTTGATAGTAAGTCGAAGACGATATAAGCGATGGCTCACTTCCTTGACGTCAGGACTGTCTGCACACCTTAAACCAGTTTCTGAAGAAATTGCTCAGGTCCCTGCTGACGCACTCTACATAGTAGGGAAGCCCAAGCGAGGATTTCGGGATTTACTCGAGCGCGGCAGATTAACATAATGGGGGTATCCTTGGACCTTGTGAAGTACTCCCACCATACCTGGGCCCTTTTTATGGTGTCGAAAGTTTGGGACAGCCGATCAGATTAGTAAAAAAAAATCGATCGTCAGAAATACTCGAGCGCATCAGATTAAGACATGCTGCATTTCAATAGTCTGACGATTTGAGGAAATGGGAGAGCCACAAAGGTGCAAAAAAATCGTCACCTGTACATTCTCGAGCGCTGTTAATTTTTTCCTTGTTTTGAAGACAATTAGTCATCCATCGGAAATAACATAATCTACCGATTTGCACAAGCCGAAGTAGCGAAAATCATTAATTAAGTGTGGTGCTTGCAGCCACTGGGAACTATGTATGTAATTGTGGTAACGTAGGAAACTGAAAAAAAGTATCACCTCGTATATTGTTATCAATCATCCTGTATTTCATTGCATTTTCAGATTCTCCCTTGTGAGCTGATTTCATCGATCTATCACATTTTACGAATACAGGGTGGTTCATAATTCAGAACTATGAACCACCCTGTATTCGTTCAAATTAAATGTCAGTAAATAGTGAATCAAAGGTTGGCCGATAATGAGTACTTTTGATACAAGAAATTCCGAAAGTTGAAAAATCTCGATTTTTTGCACCCTATTTCTCTGTGATAATTTCTCTTAAAACTAGAGTGTGATTTAGATCGTTGGAATCAGCTCATAAGGAGGAATCTAAAAATGCAATAAAATACAAGGTGTGCTATGAGAAAAAGTATAACTTTGATACGCCACGCATTTTTGAGTAACCCTGTATAACGCAAAATATTTCAGAAATGTACTGCTCATGAGACTAGACCAACTCAGAAATTTTTGTCCATATATCTCACAGCAAAGCCGTCATCTCACTTTACCACACTATTGATCCACCCTGTATGACTACATGAACCTTCCATCTCAAAATTGTGAATTCTTCGAGCTGTTGAAGTCCTGCTACAAAAAACTGACCCACCCTCTATATATTTTATATTTTATTCATTATACAGTTAAAAAAAATCCAAGCGTCAGATTAAGGTAATTCCTCTACATAATTGTCAGATTATGGGTCGATACGACAAGGACAGTAATCTGACGCGCGAGTATTTCAAGGTCACGATTTTTTTTCATTTTCAAAAATTGATCATGACTTCTGGTCGCGTCCAAATCGTCAGTCTTTCCAATATGAGCTACTTGAGGGTTCACTTAACGTCCCTTCTCAATATCTGACGCGCTCAAATACATTTTTTTTACCTATTCTCTATCCCTTCGTACGGCCACCCCCACCATGCAAACCGGCATGGAATATTTTTCGGTTATCAGAAACACGTGGGGCGCATACACTATTAATATCTGATGCTCTCGAGTATTTCTATGTGACTCTTTTTTCACATTTTACACCTGTACACGCTCTCCCCTCCAGTGAAAAGTCATGTATCATGTAAGCTTTTTTTCATTTTCGCATCTAATCTCCACAATCTGATACGTCCTCACGACGCTCGAGTAAATCCCTATTTAGCCTCTTTGCCTCCCCTACTAACACCCACCTTGGGTTCATTCATTGATTGGACTAATAAAACGAAGGAATATAAGCTATCTCTGTGTATATTTCATACGAGGCTTAGCTTCTGTTGCCTCTTCTGAGGGGCTGCCTCGAACATCAAATAGTCATTTCTCATTAATTCCTCAAAAATGCTTACCGGTTCAAGAGATACTCAACCAACCCACTGGTCTTGGGACACTCTGTTGCATATTGGCTCACCCTCTATCCATAAGAGTTCCTAAATGTACTTGACACTGCTGTTTTGACGTTCTTTTTTATATTAGAGTACGGACACTAGACAAGCATTGACAATCATACATAACCACAAACGATTGTGAAGCAAATCATATGTTTTGCCAGACGAGGACAAGAGTATGTTTTTCACTTAGATAAAGGATCCTCGCATCTTCCTTCCTCCACAAGTCCTGGGAAGAGTACATACATATATCTTTCTCTGTCTTTGATTTTTGTATGAGAAGCATAGCGTCTCCTCGAGTGGGTAAAAGGGTACGATAAATTAACTAGGAAATTATTTCTTGTCGAAATATTGAATGATAAGGCTGAAGGACGTCAATGGAGGTCGATATCAAGTTGGTATGTACAATATATACCAACGAAATACATATACTATTCCTATGAAATATATCTCTTATATGTAGTTGAATATTTTTTTATCACGAAAGTTCAGAATGGGGTAAAAACTGCTAAATTTCAACCAATAAAACATACTTTTACTTCCTATGAAACAATTTCACTTGTACAAGAGTGGTAACACTAACACGAAAATTTATCATATCACAAGCCAAAGACACCTCTCTATTGTTTTCTTCTATTTGTTTCCTGAATTCCTCACTCTCTTCCACTCGTAAACCTTGGATTTTTTTATATTCCTGCTCTAAAAATTCGATTCTCAAGTCTTTTTCTTTCAAAATATTTTCGAAATGAACTACATTATCTGCAAGTTTTTCGTTTCTTGTTGGTTCTAAATTGGAATAAGGTTCTTTTCGATACTCGCTCAGTTTATAAATTGTGGATTCAGCTCTTTCTCTCAATACGATCCAATTCTTCAACATCAAATCTTCCGAAGAATTTTGTGGAAATCTTATCGTTTGTGAAGTTTTTACATTTGCATCATATTCAGTTTCCATTTTTGTAGAATTACGTTATCCGATGGAAATTCGAGAGTGAATTGATTTCCCGTGTTCTCACAGTTGGAAACTGCACAAACTTGCATCTTTCTCCTAATTCTCTCAATTTGTCAAACCTTTGAATTTTATGTCATGTACGTCTGTGTACTGTCAGTTCCCGCTTTTCCATCAATTTATTTGTGGTTATGTCTCATTGTCAGTGCTTGTCATAGTGTCCGTACTCTAAAATAAATATAGGTCGCGTGCACGATGACCGACCCTGGAGGCAAAATATTGAAACACAACCTCATTCTTCTGTAAATTATTGAAACACAACCTCACTTTTTTATTTGGTTACAGAGGAATCAAAGGATTGACAAAGTTTTTCACAATATTTTGGCATACGAATCGTGTTTTTTGCGCTATTCATTAATTCAAGCATGCCTTCGCATTGTGCTGTTGTACAATGCACAAAAAATGCAGCAAGAGACTAAGGAATATGATTTTTCAGGTAAATAGTAATCTCACATAGTTATCATTATGAAATGTTGTCATTCCTTATTAAAATTCCTTCTGCCTTCTGCCACTCCTGCAATACTCACAAGCTATAATACTGCTAATAGATTGAAAATGTCTACAACACACACGATCGTCAGCATGTCAGACCAGTCCTCCCGATTGATTGCATGAATCCAATCTTCTTGCATTATTTCAGAAATTTCAGGTGTATTTCTATTAGCTCCTATCGCAGAAGGAATTCCGATGAGAAATCAGAGAAATTACCAAATTTCAAAAATGAAAACTATTGGTGAGTGACTATAGTAGGTACTTACTTTTAAATCATAATGTACCAATCGGATTCCTTCATCTTCCGCTGCAGTTTTTGTGCATTTTACAACAGCACAATGTGATGGCATGAGCGAATTGATGAATAGCGGAAAAATACGATTCATATCCCAAAATAATTGTGGTAAACTATTTCGATCACTTGTAAACAAATAAGAAAAGTGACGTGGTGTTTCAATGTTTTGCCTCCAGCGTCGGTCATCTGACAGTTCTTGCACGCAACCCATACAAAAAACGTCAAAACAGCAATGTCAAGTACATTTAGGAACTGTACTATCCATCATGCTCTGCTCTGTGAAATCGGCACAATTCGTTGTTCCAGACCCGGAAGACACGAACGGCGTGTCGGGCATCACCTTGCGCAACCACAAATGTTTGAACGAGTCCAAACCCGAGGGTCTGCCGCAACTGCCCTCCATCCTGCCCCACGATGTCGTCATGAAAGAGGCTGCCCAGGTCGATTGCAACCAGAACGGGATGACGGACGAGAAGATCCACTTCAACCACACTTCCGTAGAAAGATCCAACAGTGCTAACAGGAGGAGGACAAGGAACTCGAACAGAGTCGACACGATAGAAGAAGCGAAATGCGAGGAAGCCGTACCTTTTGAAGGGTTGCCCGAAGTGATAGCTGTTCATGAAAAAGGTAACGAAAGTAACATTGACAGCTGCCATCGACCAATATCAATTATACCCTACAGCCACTACTAAACATTTCTGACTATTCATTATATTGATGTTAGACCATTCAGAATCTTGTTTTGCTCAAATGGTCTGCTAATCGCTTAAATGCCTTAGATTAAGGATATGTGGAAAATACGCCAACACTAAACGAAGAAATATATCTGCATCTCTAAGAGAAGCCAAGATCGCTACTTCACTGCGCATATCAACATTTTAAATTCCACATTTGGCGGACATTTCGAAATCCTATAGCTGCAGTCACTCAGCTTTACTGAAAATGAAAACATATGTGGCTTTTGTTATCAATAATAAGAGCACTGAGGTAGTTGATGATCTAATTCTCGAAAGATTATAGCACATTTCATGTCACGCTGTAGGTAAATACAGCAAAACAACGCAATCAGTGTGAATGAGGTCACTATTGTAATAGACAATCAACTAAGTAGGAACATTCAAAATAAATGTCGCTAATATACATAAAACAGGAAGTATTTGAAGACATCTTTTAGCTCTGTTGTCCATAAAACCATCCAAAATGAAAGGCTATATTTTAGAGGAATACCTAATATCCTTCTAGTATATAGACGCAGCCTGGTCTTCACAAAAACTAAAACATTAACTATTTATCTTATAAACATCCTAAAATCATCCTAGTCATGAAAAGATAGTACTATTGAGGATACCGTTAACCGTTCCAGCATATGGTTCTAGCAGTGAAAGTCAAAATTTCAGTTGAAAACTGCATAAAACTTTGAATGTCATAGCAATGTCATCTGATGACCTTGGCGACCGCGAATTTCGGAACAAACATTTGCTTGAAAGGTTTCATTCAACTGTCATAAGGTGACGTTCGGATTTTGAAATTGTCATTGTAAGTGCGTCTTGCGTCGTTAAAACTTCCGCCTAAGTATAGGAGGAGAATATTTTTTATCCTTCACAATGTTGGCGTGTTTTTGAGTTTACTAGAATCCGACCATCTAAACTTAGGGATACCACGTGACTCAACGCATGTTCAATGCCTAGGCGACCACGTTCTGTCTCAAAGTTGGTCTGACTCTACTAGCAGTCCATATGATGAGCCAGCGAGAGTCGGTGGTAAGAATTTTTATTCAGATTCAAATTCCAGCATAAACAGACTGCAAGAATCGACAACAGCAAGTGTCTACTGCAATTAAATGGTGGTCCCGTTCTTTATTTCAATATTTCATTGGTAATCCGTTGTTGACCTGCTTTCCACTTCAAGAATTATTCGATGCTATCTAAGATTTTGATGAATTGAATGAGCAGTTGATATTAACCCTCCAATAGCTCTTCCTAATCAAGGGAGCAAAGGTATCAGTTTCCTTCCGCATGGTATGTTTGATTGGATATTATTGTGATATATGGAGAGATTTATGAAATTATTAAAATGAAATTTGTTAAATACTGTCTGTTGTTATTTATGATGGTGATGAAGAAAAATTTTGGATTTAACGGATCTTATGGATATTATTGATATTATAGCACCTACCTAGTGTGCATAATGCGTCGAAAAATATATCGTAGACTGGTTTCGAAAGTATTTCAATATATTTATATGAATTGAAAGGCAATCCAATTATTTTGCCAGTAACTATCAAATTCAAAAGTCGTCTGTTCTACTTGTGTATATATTAATTGAAACAACAAAATATCATCAGCTTCTCTGAATGCACCAATCCTCAACAGATATATTGGTAACAGCAGAGTATTCTGGAGCCGATATACTTTAACTTCCACTGGAAGTATTATTTGTGTGTTCAAAAACCATGGGACTATCGTTTGATTCCAGTTGAACCATGTATATGCAGGAACTCGAATCTGAGTGAGAATTATGTCCATTAAGGATTCAAGCTAATGTTCATAATGAAAATTATCAAACTCTGATGGGCGCTTCAGAAGATTATCAAACCATCTAGAATAGGATTATTTCCCACAATTGAATTGCCGTCCAAACATTATAAACTGGCCAACCATCAAATCCAATCCAATTTTCGTTTCTATCCATGAAACGGTGTCGGATGAAAATGTGACCTACTCTGAGTGTCCCATGTTTGAGTGGCTGTAACTCCTTAAGGAGGAATTTTCGAACCCATGCTGATATGAAATTTAATTCTCATTTCCTGAATGTATCAGTGAAGTTTACTTGTTTAAACTTGTTATCACATGACGGAAGTATGTCCGAAATATAATAAGTATTATGTGATAGGTACAGATGAACATAAGACGTATTCAGGTAGGTACTTATGGAACTTTACCCTTCGCCCGAAATTAATTCAATGACAAGTAGTCACAAGAGGGAGCTAATAAAATTGGCAACATTTCGATGTTTGTAAACAAACCGATAAAAATTCATGGCCTACGTCTCAGAAGTTTTTTCTCTCTCCTGTATCCCATATTTCAATGTCCATGATTAGTTCAGAAATTTGGTATGAAACCGTAGGATCGCACGTTCTAGTCGTAAGATATAAAGATTATGAGTTGTGTGAGTAATACTCCCGTGGAAAATGCCACCTCTGCCACAGCCGCCCCCTAGCTACTGTACTGACAAAATCGTAATTAAAATGTTCCTCAACCACTCAAAGAGCCCATCGAGATCGAGAGAAGCGACCCGACGCCGAACAGCGACGTCTACGAGTTCAACGACGACGACACCTCAGACGACGTCACTCTCCGCCAAACGCGAACCGACCCCGAGCCGCCCGAAGTGGCCCGAGTCGAACCGACGGCCGCCGAGCCCGAGCCGTCGGAACCGGACATCGCCGAGCGCGTTCAACCGCCCGTGTGCGTTCAGAGGACGCCGGAGAAGGGCGGCCGCCTGAAGCTGACCTTGAGGATGAAGCGCAGCCCCGTGCTGGACGAGGTGATCGAGTCGGGCACCAGCTTGTCGGACGAGTACTTCGAGCCGGAGTACGAGGTGTTGAGGGTGGAGGGGATGGAGGAGAGCATTGTCGATGCGTACGCGCATAGGAAGAAGCGGCACAAGTCGAAGGATAGGTGAGTTTTTTCTTCATCACACTATTCAACAGATACAAGATCCAATTACGGAATATGAATAAACTAAGTATTATTACTTGAGTATACGACAGGGTTTCTATAAATGATCCGTAGTAGCCGTTGAAATATTTTCTCCATTTGCAGCCTTTCATTTATGGAGATTCACACATTCGAATTTTATTTCTGACATCAATCATTATACTGTCATAGCTGATAATCTCACAATTGTCTGTTTTTCGTTAAAATTTTCAAACGATTCTGTTTTCTACTTCGTGATTGTCGTGTTGAAAAGAGGGATGGCTTATTCCTCGGAGCAGAATACATTTATTGTTTCATCAATGGTGGATGGAGTTACTCGGTAGTAGCCTGCAAGGATGAGTACCTGGCGAAATATCCTAATGTACAGATTCAAGAATCTTCTTTGAAAGCCCACATCAGAACAGTGATCAACAGATTCATCCAAACTGGAAACGTTAATAAAAAGAAATCAACAGGAAGGCCCCAAATATCGGAAGAAGTTGTCGAAAATCTGAGGGCGCGTGTTGAGCAAAATCCCCAAACGTCATTGAATAGATTATCTTTACAATCTGGTGTGCCACTAAGTACATGCCATAAAGTGCTCAAGAAAAGATTGCATATGCACCCTTACAAGACCAGTGTACTACAGCAACTTCTGCCAATAGATATCCCACCTCGTCTGGAGTACTGCCAATGGTTCCAAAATAATCTCAACGATGACCAGCTATTGGACCTTTTCAGCGATGAGGCTTGGTTTCATTTGTCGGGATACGTGAACTCACAAAATTTTAGGTTTTGGAGATCATTTCATTTCATTGAGACTCCACTACATTCTCAAAAAATTGGGGTGTGGTTAGCAGTTTTTCGTAGGTGAATATATGGACCGATTTTCTTCGATGGCACTATCAATGGTGAAAGATACAGACAAGTGATGTTAGAACCATTCATCAATCAACTTGATGATGAAGAAATTCGAGTTGGCCATTTTCAGCAAGATGGGACCACTGCCCACACCACACGTGCAAATTTAGAATATTTACACGAATTTTATGACAACCGTGTGATAAGTCGAGGAGTTAATCCTTCTTTTCTAGCACGTTCTCCAGATTTGACGCCTTTGGATTTCTGCCTGTTTGGATATTTGAAAGACGAAGTATTCAAGAGAGACAATAATAACCTTGAAGAGCTGCAAGCCTCAATAACACATTGCTGCCAAAATATTGGCCCGGAAATGCTGAGGAACATTTTCGACAACAAACGGCGAAGAGTTTTGAAATGCTTGGAGAACATTTTGAACATTTGATGTAGGTTTTTGATTTGTTCCATTATTTTTCAAACTCTAATATTGGACTCTCCTTTCTTTGAGATACATTTCCATAGTGTATGCAAAAGGATTTAAAAAAAGATCCTGTATATGATCACTTCCTCTCTTTTTGGTCGTTAAATGTTGTTAACAGCATTAGTTGAAAGCGGCAAATGGAAAAAAATTCAACAGCCACTACGATGTTACGATCATTTATAGAGACCCTGTAGTATTACTAAAATAATACATTCAAATTTTACAATGGAAAAAACAGAACAGTCCAGTTTTTTTATGGAGACCAAACTGCAGCAAAAAATGTTGATGGTTTCATTCATCGTATTATACAGGGTTACTGGTAATTCGATACATTCCTTTGCAAATGTGATAGGGAAGGTGGTAAGGAGTAAATTAAACCCTAATATGCATTATGCAAAAGTTGATAGTTTTTGAGATATTCAATTTTTTTGTTTTTCTCCAAGAGGTACACTTCAAGGGTTTAAAAGTTAGTTTCCCGAAAATCTGCTCTACAGTTTTCTAAACCTTTAACGTCTTATGTTTGGAATGGCAAAATTACAGAAATTATTTAGATCATTGATAAATTGTAGATACAAAGTCATATTTTTGTTTGTGAATTGTGGATTTCAACACTTTCTAGCGGTTATTTTTAGAAAATCTCTAAGCCACATTTGTCAAAAATTTGTTAAAACTTCCTTAAGGCAATAGCTATCTAACTGGGTACACTAAAAGTGCTTGATACGGATTTGTTATTTATTTTTCGCAGTTTTTATTTTCGTTTATTTGCTCCAGGCATCCAAATAGCATAACAAATGTTCATAACCTCCATCATTGGGCCGAAGAAAACCCTCGTTCAACAGGGGAAACTAGTTTCCAACGGCAGTTTTTTGTTAATGTGTTGATGGAACTCATTTACAGTTATTTGATAGGACCATATTTTTTCCTAAACAATTTAAACAGGGAAATGTATGAAAATTTTTTACGGCATGATCTACAGGAGCTTCTTGAGGATGTTTCTCTCGCCATCAGAGGACGGATGATATTCCAACAAGACGGTTGTTCAGCGCATTATCGGCAGATCGTTCGGCAGTTCCTATATGAACGTTTTTTGAACCGTTGGATTAGAAGGTCAGGTCGAATAGGTCGACCAGCGCGAAGCCCTGAACTAACCCCCCTTGATCATTATGTGTGTGGTCATATGGAAGCGCTAGCTAATGGAACTCCAGTAAATACCCAGTAAATACCAGTAACCCTGTATATAGAACGCATCTTGTAAAGAGGTGCATGAAATTTTGAGTCTGGGAACATGAAAGTGTATCATCTCCAAAATTCAGCTGCAGTCCAAATTGTTCCGGATAACATTGAAAAGGAATATAACATGCGACCTATTCCGACGATCTAGAAGTGAAGCAACTGAAAATCGTGAAAGAAGTTGATCATGTGGATGACCTACATCTGGGTAGTTGCCATCTAGTTTAAAACATAGGTACTTCAAAAATTCTCGTTGGATATTTTCTAAATTAGATATATGTACCTGATAATGTGGTGGCCCAACTATTGATGCATACTCTGAATTCGATCTAACAAATGTAAAATATAATTGCAGAAGCATTTTCTCATATCTATACGCTTTTTTAACGACTTGCTCGATATAATTTCCAAACGATAGTTTTTTTTGTCAAATATTACTCCTAGATCTTGGAAAGTCTCAGGTCGGTTCAATACGACATTGTCTAGTCTATAATTGTGAATAATTGGATTCAGTTTGGCGGTAAAGGACATAACATGATATTTGGAGACAGACATTAAGGAATGAATTATTCTCGATGCACCAAACATTGGGTCTGTCAAGATTTTCTTGTAGAACAGTGTTTGGGATTAAATAAAAGTGAACTGTATGTAATTTAGTTTTGTAAAAAATGGTTTATTATTTAAGGTTTTAACAAGCTGTACGAACTCTGTCGCTGTACGCAATACAAGTGGCGACTCTCTCAGTCGTCAAAAACAACCACACGGAGTAGGTAAAATGGAGGGGCAACGCAGTGCCGTATCATGAGGCGTTCTTGCCTGAACATACCGGCCGCCTTGAAAGTACTCCCTTTCAATAAAAAATACGAAATACAAAAAAAAGTTGAACCAGATAAAAAGTAATATACAATGCGTTGAAAAATACTCAAACGTTCAACTGGATACATAATGAGTCAATCATCAATCGGTAGTGCACAAACTCGCGAAACAGCCCTTTTCACTACACGATCTTTCACCTTTACGCTTACTACTCTGGTGATGTTGTCGTCACCTGGATGCAGCTGCACTATTCTGCCTAGCTGCCAATTCAGCACCGGTAAGTTGTCATCCTTTACTAGAACTAAGGTGCCCACCTTGAGGAACTGCGACGAATGTTGTTTCCATTTAGTTCTGGACTGCAACTCAGAAATGTACTCCTTCTGCCAACGTGCCCAGAATTGTTGGTAAATCGCTTGCAGCCTCTGGTACCGATTTAAGCGATTCTCTGGTTTGTCAGTCCAATTGTGTTCAGGGATAGACACTAGCGATCTCCCAATTAAAAAATGTCCTGGTGTCAATGCTGTGACGTCCTCAGGATCGGAGGATAGAGGGGATAAGGGTCTCGAATTTAAAACTGCCTCGATCTGAGCCAGTGCCGTCGAAAATTCCTCGAATGTTAAAGATGCATTCCCCATAACTCGTTTTAAATGGTACTTGCTACTCTTAATACCGGCTTCCCATATACCTCCAAACGAGGCAGATCTCGCGGGTATAAAATGCCATTTAATATTGTCGTTGATTAGAAAATTCCCTACTACCTCAGACATTGATTCGACAAAACTGTAAAATTGTTTTATTTCATTATTAGCTCCGACAAAGTTCGAACCATTGTCTGAAAATATATTATTAGGTTTACCGCGTCGTGCGATAAAGCGTTTCAATGTCGCTAAAAATGATTCAGTAGTCAGATCAGACACTGCCTCTAAGTGCACGGCCTTCGAGGACATACATACGAATAAACACATATATACTTTTATGGATTTCGCTCCACGACCCTTTCGATCCTTGAGAATAAATGGACCTCCATAATCGATTCCAACATTTAAAAAGGGTAGGGAAGGATTGACTCGAATTTCAGGTAAGTTTCCCATCAGGTAATCTGCTCCCTTAGGGTTAGTTTTAAAACAAGTGACACATTTTCTTACAATACCCTTGGCCAGTTTTCGTCCTGAAATAGGCCAATAATTTTCTCGAACATTATATAACAGTGCTTGTGGTCCGCAATGTAGTAAACCCTTGTGCCTATCTATCAATATAAGTTCAGTTAGTTTATGGTTTTGAGGCAATAAAACTGGGTGTAATTTATCATAATGCTCATGAGAATTTTTGATTCTACCTCCGACTCTTATCAAATTATTATTATCAAGGAATGGATTTAATGATAGTATTTTACTTTTCCTATGCAAAGGCTTGCCTAACTTCAAATTATCATAGTCTAATGAGAAACATTCTTGTTGACAAATTCTCAGTAAAGTATTCAATGCACACTTCAATTCTACCTGTGTCAACGGTCCAAATATTCTATTGTCATTAGGTAATCTTGTATTCTTACTAAATCTGAGTATATATGCTACTGTTCTCTGTAATTTTCTCAGAGAAGAAAATTTTAAAAATATGTCAATATTATTTGTGGCCCTAGCAATATTGCATATCAATCGCCTTTCGGGAATTTCTCCTTCTAATTTAACATCCGTTTGATCAACACAAATATTTTTGTCATTCTGAAGCCAACTTGGCCCATGCCACCATAGATTTGAATGTATTAAATTAGTGGTATTACATCCTCTTGATATCAAGTCTGCAGGATTTTCTGCCGATCTCACATGATACCATTCTTCAATTTGTGACATGGATTGCACTTCAGCAACTCTATTGCCTACAAAAGTTTTCCAACTGTTTGGTGCACCCTGTAGCCAATTTAATGTTATTGTCGAATCCGACCAATAATATTTTTGATGAAAATGGATTCCCATTACATCCACAACCTTTTTAACTAAATGAGCTAGTAAAACTGCCGCATTCAACTCCAAACGCGGAAGTGTTATTTGTTTCAGTGGCGCAACGCGCGATTTTGCGCACAGTAACCGCGACATAATCTGCCCTGAAGAACTTACGCTGCGAACATAAACACATGCTCCGAATGCACGTTCCGACGCATCTGCGAAACCGTGCAACTCTATTTTTATATTTTCTTCGCTAATCAAAATATGCCGAGGTATTTTTAATGTGTTTAGAATTGGTAATTCCTGCTGGAATTCTTTCCATTTATTATTTAATTCTGGGTTAATGGGTTCATCCCATGCTAAATTGGATTTCCACAATTCCTGAATCATCATTTTCGCTACAATTATATTAGGACTAAGTAGACCTAACGGATCGAACAGCTGACATATGCAAGACAAAATACTGCGTTTTGTGATAATTTCGGAGTTGTTACCTGGTTGTATCGAATATTGAATCATATCTGCCTGCGCATTCCAGAATATGCCAAGTGTTTTATTATTTTGATCCTCACCCAATCGTAAAATACCACATTCCAAATCTGAGTTTACCTTGAAATTTTTCATTAAATTCTGTTCATTACTTAACCATTTCCTGAGCTCAAATTTCCCTTTATTAAGGATATCGGAAATGTTACGTTGTAATTCTATGACCTCGGCCACTGAATCCGCCCCTGTCAACAGGTCGTCCATATAAAAGCAATTCTTAATGATTTCACATTCATCAGGGAAGGTATCTTCATTCTCATAGGCCAATTGAAATAGGCATCTCACTGCTAAGTACGGCGCGGAGGCAGTGCCGTAGGTCACAGTGTTTAGTTCGTAGCATTCTAATTCACTCTCGGGATCCGACCTCCAGAAAATTCTTTGTAAGCTACGTTGGTCTTTATCAATTAATATTTGTCTATACATTTTAGACACGTCCGCGGATAGAACATACTTATGCTTACGTAAAGTTAAAATAATCGAAAATAAATCTCTTTGGAGAGTCGGACCGATAAATTGAACATCGTTCAAGGATGTTCCACTATCAGATTTCGCACTGCCATCAAACACCACGCGTATCTTGGTGGTGATACTAGTGTCCTTTAAAACAGCATGATGGGGCAGATAAAAATTTAATGTTTTATTATTTGTCTCATCTTCATTAATTTTGGTCATGTGACCCAGATTCTTATATTCTTCTATGAATTCAGTGTATTGTCGCTTCAATTGATCATTTTTGTTTAATTTTCTCTCAAGCGCATAAAAACGATTTATTGCACCTTGCCTAGAATTACCCAGTTTATTAATCATGTCATTGATTATTGGCATGCGTACAATGAATCGTCCGTTGATATCTCTTTTTGTTGTAAGAGAAAAATGATTTTCACAATATTTTTCCGACTTTGACATTAACTGTGATTTTTGAACATTAATTTCTTCGGTGTCCCAAAATTTTGTAATTTGTTCATCAATGCAAGGTTCCATTTTGATAGTTAAACAGTTACTTAATTTGGTTGATTGTAATGGTAAATTCAAATTTCCCGCAATTATCCAGCCTAATTTAGTCTCTTGCATCAGAGGTAAATTATTATTTTTTATTATTTGTCTTTTGCCTAATAAAGACCAAAAAACATTTGAACCTATCAGCATGTCAATTTCCCTAGATTCATTAAAATATGGATCTGCTAAATTCAAATTGTCTGGTATCCCAAGATGCCTTTTATTAAACGAAACTAGCGGTAATTTGTCTGTTATCACAGGAATGATCAAACAATTTATATTTGTGCTGAATTCAGAATTGCAGGACGAAATATTCACATTAATTTGAGTTTTTATGTATTGCAATGATTTACTGACACCCTTTATTACATAATTGACTTTAATTGGCTGAAGTCCTAAAATTTTACTCATTTTTTCCGTTATGAAATGGCTCTGGGAACCGCTGTCCAATAATACACGGCATTGCTGATTTCTATTATTTTTATCCTTTACTAAAACTACCGCAGTTGATAGCAAAACTTGCATAGCGACTTCGTCCGCCCCTGACTGTTCTGTAGAATGCCGAACAATGGACATCTGTGCCCCTTCAGACGACGACGGCGTAGACGTTTCCCGCGTATCGCTATTGGTAGCCGTTACCGCAGCTCTTGCGGCGCCAGTATTACTTTGATCAGTGTTGCCGGCGTTAGCTTTTGCACTACTATTATACTCCAAATGCAAAATCGTATTGTGTGGCTTGCCACATTTCTTACACTTCGGCGATTTACATTCCCATGATGCATGTGAAACACGTAAACAATTTAAGCATAATTTCAACTTTTTCACTTCGGCAATACGATCGTCAGTACTCAATTTCAAAAAAGATTCACAAGAGTATATCATGTGCGATCTTTTACAATAATAACATTCAAATTTACTCTGGTTACTGTTAGAGCTATAAAAACTAGTTGATTGTTTTCTGATCGGTATTGTATTCTTATTTCTTTCAGACTTATTGATTTCTAATTTTTCTAGAATTTCACATTTGTTTTTCAGAAACTCATTAAGATCATTCATTGTCGGTAATTCGTCATTGTGTTTATGTGATTCCCAATCACGGCGTGTGACGGAATCAAATTTGGTGGTAATTATGTAGATAATCAAACTGTCCCAAGCGTCTGTTTTCTGACCAAGGGCTTTCAATGCTCTCAAATGTTTGATAACACTATCGTACAAATTCCTCAACTCAATATGGGACTCTTTATTTAAATGTTGGAGTTCTAAAATGGCACGAATATGATTGTGAACTATCAATTTTTTATTCTCGAACCGATCGATTAGTAATTGCCAAGCTATCGCGTAATTTCCGGCAGATACTTCCAATGATTTTATTATCTGAGATGCCTCTTTTTCCAAAGAAGATCTTAAATAATAGAATTTTTGTACATCTGACAACATCGGATTGTTCTCTACCAACGCCTTGAAAGAGTCGCGGAATTCCAACCAACCCGCATATTGCCCATCGAAGGTCGGCAGTTTTATTGTAGGCAATTTTATATTACTTTGATTCATCATATTCATATTACTATTATTAATCGTATTTGGAGACACTGACACAACTGAACCGGAGCTTGAAACATTTGAGGCCGCACGTTCTACAGCCTCGATCGCTTTATAAAATTTATTAGATATAGTTTTGATCTGTGATATTAGAGAGAAATAACTGTTCTCGAATTCTTCCCGTTCTGTCGAATCACTGTCTGTAGGCATAAGCATTTCAATTTCATACTGAACTTCATTGAATTCATCAAGAGATGGTTCAAATTTACTTAAACGAGTATTCAATTCGACTACCAATTGCTCTTCTAACTTCGAAATATCCTCAGAAATAGTTAAAGAATGGACATATGTTTGCAACCGAGTTGCTCTCGCTTTAATAATACCCCGTCGTATTTTCAATGCATCTGCCATTTTGAATTCTTGCCACACACAACAATCAACATCTACAATAACATCGAAACAATATTCGACTACTGACTCAAACGATTATGTTTCAAATTGATAAATGGGAATGACTTGGGTTATTAGGTTATTGTCAGGTATAGAACGGACTCACTTATTTACTTCAGCTGCACTGGACCACTGCTGTTCTGCACTACTATGGCCGGCTTCTTGCTGTTATACGTCGTTTGATTTTCACTTTATTACTTTATTTGTAATAACCTTGATTTGGTTTAATTTACTATTCATCCCGGTCGAAGTGACCAATGTTTGGGATTAAATAAAAGTGGACTGTATGTAATTTAGTTTGTAAAAAATGGTTTATTAATTAAGGTTTTAACAAGCTGTACGAACTCTGTCGCTGTACGCAATACAAGTGGCGACTCTCTCAGTCGTCAAAAACAACCAACGAGTAGGTAAAAAGGAGGGGCAACGCAGTGCCGTATCATGAGGCGTTCTTGCCTGAACAAACAGTACAATCCTCTACGGTGATAATTTCATGGTATATCTAAAGATCATCGGCATATAATAGGTGATTGATGGTGAGAGTATCCACAATGTAATTGATGAACATTATGAATAATGAGGGCCCGAGGTTAGAGTCCTGGGGCACACCTCACGTAGGAAGGACTTCAATAGACCTATGACCATGGAAGCTTACATTCTGCTTTCTATCACAAAGGTAAGATTGGAAAAATGATGTGAGATTTAGAGTTAGTACAAAGTTCGAAAGTTTGTGAAGTAGAATTCCATGGTCCAGGCTATCGAAGGCCTTCGAAAAATCCGTATAAATTGCATCACATTTGTGACTGTTGACCTTCCTTTGAAGAAACCATGTTGACTAGGGGTAATTTGATTTCTAACGGGCGAATAGATTTCATCGTAGAGTAGAATTTCAAAAGATTTTGAAAAATTATTAATAATTACAATAGGGCGGTAGTTGCAAATGTCTGATTTAACCCCCTTCTTAAAGACCGGTATAATTTTTGATTCTTTCAATAGTGTAGGAAAAGTATTAGTTGAGAGACATAAATTGAATAACGTACGAAGAGGGTTCACGAAGGCAGCTGCACAATCTCGCAAGACGAAAGATGGGATGTTGTCAGGTCCGCTAGTTAATTTGGGTGCAAGTTTTTTCAATGAGACTAGTACTTACTCTTCAGTCACTTCAGGTATCGCCAAAGAAGGAATATCATTGAATGAATCAGCAAAAGTGGTATTTTTGGGAGTTGCATAAGATTGCTGAAAAAATTGGGCGGAGGCATTAGAGATGTCTTGGGACTCAGATAGGATTTGTTGGTTGAAGGTAGACGGTGGGTTTACATTACTTTTTTTGAAATTCATGTAATTCTATAATGTAGAGGGCTCAGTAGTGATGTTTTCTTCTATATAACGAATATGATCACGATGGAGTTTGATATCTCTCCTCAGTCTTCTGAATTCATCAAGATCCCTTCCATCACCAGATTTTCTGAATTTTTTCCAAAATTCATGTTTTCGACGTATATCTCTGATTACGGCTGAGTTGTACCAAGGTGGATAACTACGAGTAGTTTTGATCCTTCTTGGGACTTTCCTTTCCACAATAGACATTTGCTTCTGTATATTGTTCCAATAAAGACCAGTCGTACTCGAGGAAGTCATTATAAAGATTTGGAAAGTTAGCTTTCAAAGGAGTGGCTCACCAGGGAGTTGAAGAACATCAAACCCTGGAAAGACGCCACTCTTATTGTCATGGACCCAACAAGGCTCAAGCTACGCCGGGCAATGTTGTGGATCCCTGGCAAAAGGTTTCTGCCTAACCAGGAAATCCTCAAGAGACTGGGGAAGCAGAATCCAAGCCTCTCGGTATCTCCTTGGAGAATCTGGGAGAGGAAAGAGGAGAAGCAAGGACTTCGCCTCGTGGTGGGGATGGACGAAGAGTCTATCAGGCTTCTCAGCCTGATGAACTTCCAGCCCTACTACAGTGCGACACAGGCAACTGTGACCATCCTTGAAGGGCCCATGGCTCAACAAAGAGTGTCTAGGGGTACCGATCAAGGGACCTCTGGAACCCGGACCAGGCGAGCTGTGCCTGCTGCCTCGGCCCCCCAAACCGGAGGAACCTCACGAGGGATCTCTGAAACGGTGGCCGAGGAGGCGCGTACAGAAACGTCAGTCGTGGGTGAAAGAGGAACTGCTGAGGTCGGGGCTCCTACACCTGAAACTGGAGGATCGTCAGACGATACCTCCAGGAGCGACATGGTAGGAGGAACTCCCTCGAGGATCTCCTACCGGTCAGAGTCGCCTATGAGCGATGAGGTCCAACCAATGGACCTCGGAGTGGTGACTGAGGAACCCGAAGGGGGACCTCAGTCAGACCAATAACAGGAGGCCGAGCCGACGAAGGGGGGCGATGGAGCCAAGCTGCGGAGGAGCCACAACAAGTAAGTTAATTTATGTCTGTAAAAGTCCTACAAATTAATTTGCAACATGGGAAAGCCCCAACGGCCCTGGCATGCCGAAGGATCCGAGAGTGGGACATAGATATCCTACTAATACAGGAGCCTTGGACATACCAGGGCAAGATAAGAGGGCTAGGAATGGGCGGAGGAACGGCCCATTACTGTGCCTCTGTCGATACCAGCCCCCGGGCGTGTATTTATACAAAAGGCATGAAGGTCTTCCCTGTCCCAGGATTCTGTACCAGAGACCTGGTGGCGGTAGAGATCCTCATGCCGTTAAATGATCGCACCCAGGAGGTAGTAGTCTGCTCAGCGTATTTTCCGTACGAGACAGCTGCTCCGCCTCGGGAGATCGAATCGTTAGTACGATATTGCGAGGAATCTGGGAAGGGCCTTCTCATCGGCTGTGACTCGAATGCCCACCATATTCTGTGGGGCAGCCGGGACACGAACCCGAGGGGAAGTGCTCTGCTCGAATTCCTCACCACCAGTAATCTGGAAATCATAAATGAGGGCTCAGTACCTACTTTTTTCACGCCTAGGCGGCAATCTGTTATAGATCTTACTCTATGCACTCGAGATATGTTGACCCAGGTTCATTCATGGAAGGTGTCACAAGATGAATCTCTATCAGATCATCGACACATTCTGTTTACGCTGGGGGGTATAAGCGCTCCAGAAAAAGAAAAATATAGGAACCCTCGCGCCACCAAGTGGGACCTCTTTCGGGAGGAACTCAAAGGAAGGCTTGTGGGTCTGCCATCAAAGTACGGGAGTGAGGCCGAAATAGATACAGTGGTGTCGTATCTTAACAAGGCCATCACTTCCTCGTACGAAAACAGCTGTCCACTTAAAGACAGAGCTACCAATGCTAGAACGCCATGGTGGAATTCAGAAATAGAAAACCACCGCAGGCTCACAAGAAAGCTTCTAAACAAAGCGAAACGCACAAACGTACCGCAACACTGGGAAGAATATAAGTCTGCCCAGAGAGCGTACAAAAAAGCCATTCGGCAAGCACAAAGAGACAGTTGGCGTGCCTACTGCGGAGAAATAAACACAATTTCTTCTGCGGCAAGGATATGCAAAGTTCTCTCCAAAGAACCGGGAAGAGGAGTGGGCGTGCTGTCTCTGTCAGATGGTCGAGAAACCACAACGGCAGAGGAAACATTGCAGCACCTCATCTCCACACACTTTCCGGATTCAGAAATATCCAACGAACCACCTTTGAGGACGAGCCCAGTGAGAAGAACTCACATGGACTATCAAACGGCGTCAAAGGTGGTTACATACGAGAAGGTGAGATGGGCTGTAAAGACATTCGCACCATTTAAATCACCAGGGGAAGATGGAATATTTCCGGCCCTCCTACAAGAGGGACTGGACACCATCATTTCCCTGCTTATGAAGATATTTCGGTCCTGTCTGGCTCTGGGCCACATACCAGTGGAATGGAGATCGGTTAGGATCGTATTTATCCCGAAACCAGGGAAAACAGATTATTCCGATGCCAAAGCGTATAGACCCATCAGCCTCACGTCTTTCCTCATGAAAACACTGGAGAGGCTGATAGATCGATACATCAGAGATGTGCCACTGCAAATAAACCCGCTGCATGCACAACAATATGCCTATCAGACTGGGAAGTCCACAGATGCGGCTCTCCATCATCTTGTCCATAAGATAGATGGAGTGCTAGCTGGTGGACGCTCAGCCATGGGAGTCTTTCTAGACATAGAAGGAGCATTTGACAATACGTCATTTGAATCGATATGCCATGCCGCGGATAGACATGGGGTCCATCAAACCTTGACCAGGTGGATTAGGGCCATGCTATCGCAGCGAGTGGTAAAAGCAGAACTATGTGGGAGGTCGGTTGCTGCCAAGGTATCAAGAGGATGTCCTCAAGGAGGGGTTTTATCACCACTACTATGGTGCCTGGTAGTAGACGAGCTCCTCATAGATTTGAATAGGCCAGGGCTATATGCGCAAGCATATGCAGATGACTTGGTAATAATGGCCCAAAATCAATCGGCGAACCGGCTAGGGAATCCAATAATGGAAGCCCTCAATAAAGTGGAACAGTGGTGTTCCACCAGTGGATTGAGAGTCAATCCAGAAAAGGCGAACTTGGTATTATTCACTAAGAAACGCAAAATAGGAACACTTCCTGAGATATTTCTCTCGGGAAAGTGTCTCCAATATAAAAGCTCATCAAAGTACCTTGGAGTTATAATAGACTCCAAGCTCACTTGGAATGAGCACATTGCAAACCGCACTAAGAAGGCTGTATGCTGCTTCTGGGCATGCAGACGAGCCTTTGGAAAAACATGGGGTCTCACACCCAAGACCCTTCACTGGATATACACGGCAGTAATACGCCCAACACTTACGTACGGGTCCATTGTATGGTGGACCAGTACCAATAAGGGCAAGACCAACAGAGAACTGGATAAAGTCCAGCGACTGGCCTGCCTGGGAATAACAGGTGCTTTGAGAACGACGCCTACCAGGGCTCTTGAAGTTCTGTTAGGTCTGCCGCCTCTACACCTGTTCATACAATACGAAGCCATGAGAACTGCTTACCGACTCAACGGTGCAAACCAGTGGGTCGGAACAGAAGCAGATCATGGACACTCCCTCATATGGAATAAGGCAAAGGAAAACTGTCCCATCCTCATGATGAGAAGGGATAATACCTTGCCAATTCTGAATTTCAACAAAGCCCCAAACACTGTCATCCCTACGAGGGAAGAATGGAATGACACAACACCTGGCGTGCCTCCTCCCAATGAGTCAATCTGGTACACGGATGGCTCAAGATTTGAGGGCGGTTCAGGTGCAGGGGTATACAATGAAGAAACAGGTAAAGAAATTTCAGTTCCTTTGGGCGAATATGCCTCAGTGTTCCAGGCAGAAGTACTTGCAATACTCACCTGCGTCCAAGAAAACCTAATTATGAGAGGTCGTAGACCAATCACTATATGCTCGGACAGCAAAGCTGCAATACTGGCTTTGCAATCCAATAGGATCACATCCAAATTGGTGTCCGAGTGCAGAAAAGCCTTGGAAAACCTGGCAAAATCAAGAAAAGTCAGCCTCATGTGGGTCCCGGGACATTCGGGAATACCCGGAAACGAGGAGGCAGACAGACTGGCAAAGATCGGTTCCGGACGGACCGCGGTCGGACCGGAACCAATTTTGGGAATACCAAATAGCCTGGCAATGTCCTCTATAGAGGAACAGCTGCGAAAGCAATTCCTCAAAATATGGCAGGACACACCAGGAATGAGACAATCGAAGCTCCACATAAAGGAACCTTCGAAGAGGCTCGCAAAAGAGGTTTTATTCCTAAACAGGCGAAACCTTAAAATGGTAGTAGGGCTCCTAACGGGGCATAACCACCTCAATAGGCACCTAGAGCTTATTGGGATCAAGGATGACCCCCTTTGCAGATGGTGCCTGGAAGATGACGAAACGTCATCACATGTCCTCACTGAGTGTCCAGCACTGACGCATCAGAGGAGGGCTGTCCTTGGCCACATAATTTTGAGGCCAGAGGACGTAAAAGAGATTCAGCTGAGGAAGCTGCTGAACTTCTCCAAGGCAGTCGGCATACCCAGCTGAATGTCGTAACATGTGGGCGCACAATGGGCCCGAATAAGGAGGCCCACGTGCAGGGGATTCACCCGCCCACCAGTGCTTCGAAGAAGAAGAAGAAGAAGAAGTTAGCTTTCCTGAAATTGTGGAATGATTCCTGTCAATCTGAGCATAATACAAGGTCAACAATTGATTCATATTCAAAACTTGTTTCAAGTTTCTCGATTGATATGATATTGTGTTCAATTTCTTTGTTAATAGTGTACAATGGTTATGCCACCCCAAACATTAATCGATAGAGAGTCCCAGGAATTTGGTGCTTTTACTATCTGTATCTGTGAGATCAGAATTTTCCTTTGCATGGAAAGTAATAAAGTCACACTTTTTCTGACGATTGTGAAATCGAATCGAAACTGTTTTATCAACATTCAAGTAAAGGTTACTTACAGAAAACCATCTATTCAAATCTTGAAAAACTTGATTGCATTTATCCTTGAGGGCTGAATCATTCTTATCAGAGATAATTATGGAGGTATCATCTGCATACATGGTCATAGATTTACGCCGGTACAAAGGCTGGATAACAACGGATTTGTTGGATAAGAGGAGTACATACGGTTGAATCTTATGATCATTGATGGACTCGGCTTATGGCAATAGTCGAGTAGAGTAATAATATATTACATAACCACGTATAATTTTTGAAAAAATTGATTACCTGATCTGGAGAAATTGTTACCGGAAGGAGACAGAAATCCAATAAACCTAAAGAGAGAAGAAATTGCGGTGTCGGTGTTTGCTTCTTACTCTGTTGTCATTTGTTGTTAACATCGTCTTCCGTTTGATGTAATCTTGATTGCAATGGCATAGTTCACAAGCATGCCTCTAGTGACGCAATTTGTATGCTTTTTGATAAAAGCACTTTGAAATCTGAGGTGACTTATTTAGACATTTGACTGATGTTACATCACCAAAAATGACATTTCTTGATTGACTGCTGGCAAGTATCATACTTAGTCTGCTTTTTCCAATGCTGCCACTAGTGGAAGGAGTGAGAATTTGTATGTGAAGTCATTTCAATTTGATTGGTTATATTATACCTCATCCGCTAGAAAATTTAATGAAGGTTATTGTATTTTATTACAGGAAAAGGGAAAAGCGTTACAAGCATTCGGAGGATTTGCCACAGATCTCCATGAAACGGTTGAGATTGAAGTTTGGAAACGAGAGTCATACAATTGATTTCCCGTCCACTAGTGATAACTGTGAGACTTGATGCATGGTAATTGTAGATTTTTAGCCTTTTTCGTTTTTCAGAGGGTACTAGGTAACGCGATGGTGGCAATTTGACGTTGCATGACACACTACTTTCTCAAATGGAATTTGAGAAATGACAAATAGAATAGGCTTGTTTGTTATTGTCCAAATAACAAATATGTCACAAACAATAACAAAAAATACAAACGATGTAGGTACTATTTATTTGTAGCTCGCTATTTTGAGTTCATTGGTATTGTATCGGTCAACATTTAACTTATATACAGGGTATTTTATGAAATTTTCACCAATACGTTTATTTTCCTTTCAAAACTTGAGTAGTAGTATGTATTTCGTTGGTACAGTGCATCCCATTTTGGTTGAGACTGACAGGTTTCTCTGTTGTTATTGAAGATAGAGCCTTGCGGTTTCCATGTCCCTGTTCTACTTTTTTGTGAACTCTGAACTCTTTCCATTTATGAAATACAGGGTGATTTTGCAAATTCATACTTTTTGGATCTCTTCCATATTTACGTACTTATTAAAAATGATATCGCGCTAAGAACTACGTTTAAAATAGAATTTTAAACAGAATCCAGTGAACGTACGACACAAACTTATATATTTTCCAATGGAACAAGCTGCATTTCATTATCTCGTCAAATTATTTATTTTTTCTTCTTCAAAATGACGTGTAATACTAATACTTGATACAAAGGGGTTCCAGAAATGCTAATGAAAACTAAAACATTGAATTATTATGATTTTTTGTTATTGGGCCGTGGTTTTTCCATATAAAAGAAGTATCAATTATTAAGGAATTTCAATTTGTGATATTTTTCATAGATTAGGGAAAGATTGAATACTAACACTAATTCACTTATACAAATCATTAAACGTAGGTATCTGAAAATACCATATAAATAGTAATACGTAGTTCATAATAGATATATAAAAAAAAGTACCAAACTCATATAAAATATAATGAATCATACACAATAACCCTTCAAGTAAAATTGGAGAAGTCATGGCCCACTAGCAAAAATGCATCATGATTTGATGTTTTGGAAAGTGTTTTTTCAGCACTTCTTAAATCCTATGTATGAAGTATTTTACATCATTTTGAAGGAACAAATAAAATGAATTCAACGAGATAATGAAATACAGGGTGATGCATTAAATATATAAGTTTGTGTCGTATCTCGAAAACCATACCCCGAAAAAAAATTGAGTCAGCTGGTTGGTCAGACTGATGGTCAGACTTCACACTGAACTTATGTGACGGTCAAACCACAGACTTTACACTTGACACAGCCATGAGTTGAAAAAAAATAGGCATTTTGTGCTTTTTGTTGGCAGCAGTTACTGTCAAATTGAGTATCATATGTCAAATGCATTGTCTTTTGTCAATGTCAATTATAATTAGTTTGAAAAACTGGAGCGTTTCGGCCAGGAAAGGGACATTGGTGTCGGCTTCATTAATGAAATGGCAGTAAATGAGGAAGGATCATTGAATGTCAAGGTTAGTGAATGTGGCCGATAGTGATTCATTGATTGAATATTTTCTTTATGATCGAGCTCTATTTGAGAAATTTCAATGTGTAAATAATAGAATACTATACATTCGTAAGTACCCTATACATTCCTACTCCGTGACGCCGATTGAAAAACGAACGGCCCAAGAAGTTGTCATATGTGAAATGCATTGTCTTTTGTCAATCTCAATTGAAAACCGCAAATATGAAATGTATAACTTCTGGAACTGTGGTCGATAGAAATTGTGAAAAACAATTCATGAATGCCATTTAGTTTCAATTTGTACAATGGTCTAATGTCACTGAATTCTGCTAAATATTCCCTGTTAGACGTAGTTCATAGTGCAATATTATATCTCATAATTTCGTAGATATAAAAGGGGTCAAAAAAGTATTCACAAAATCGCCCTGTATCTTATAAACGAAAACAGAAATGCAAACTTTGATTAGGCCATCTTTAGTTCCACAAAAAAATAGGAAAGGAACGTGAAAACCGCAAGGCATATCTTCAATAACAACCGAGCAACCTGGCAGTCTCAACCAGCCCTGTACAGGGTGCGCCTCTTAAAATGGAATTTCCCCTTAACTCTTTCGTTTTCAGAGATGTGAAGAAATATTAAATGAAAAAGTTGTGTCAAACGACCCAAACTTTTATTTCGTGAAGTTGTTTCATATACGGGGTCATTCGTTTTTCCAGAAAGGACATCAACTTTGATTTTTTTCAATGGAACACCCTATATAATTTACGACATGTCGATAGAGCCTTTTTTTCTGATTTCAAAAATATATATGTGTTGCATATTTGGATGAAGAATAGTTGAGTTATTGATCAAAATTTACCAAAATACTGCATTATGGGCCTTCACTTCATATCATCTAAAATAAGTTGAATATAGTGGGCTTTGGAATAACGTTTATATATTGTTCAAGCTCCATGGAAATGTCATAGTATTGTTTATTGTGAAATTGAAATCGTTCAATCACAATACAAAAAATATGAATAGACAGTTTCAATGGAATATTCGGTATTTTGGTAAAATTTGATAATCAATGACTCGATTTTTTTTTTTTTTCAAATATGCAACTCATATATATCTTTGAAATCAGGAAGAAAGGATCTATCGACATGTCAGAAAATATACAGTGTGTCCCACTTACCATGCTCACCATGGGTATCTTTTTAACGGTGAGAGATACGAGGTCGGTTAAATGACACCAAATGTGGAGTTTGTCGAGGCCAACTATAATGTGAAAAAATATTTTGATAAAATCTATTCGTTTTTGTTTTATATGCAAAAAACATATTTTGATCATTTTCATGTCTCCTCTGTAAATTCTTTATTTAGGAAAATATTCAAATAGGAATTTCACATTCTAATGGCAGTTTTTCAAAGTGATTTCGAAAAAAATATGAAATTTATACCAACTCTTCTAGAATTTGAGATATCAGCACCAACTTTGGTTTTTCAAATGTAGGTCATAGCTCACTATGACTTAGTTACAAATAAAATTTTTTCTCCTACAGATGATATGTCGCAGTAATAGTTTTGTGTTGATAACAAAGGAGTTATCGTCATTTAAACAAAAACAAAATATTATTTGGAAGCCGTCATCTTGAATTTATGAATTTTAACAAAAAAAATCATGAAATCCGACCTCAAAAACTCCCACTTACCAATTTTGAATGGAATCGGACCAAATTTTGTCCGCCATCTTGGAGCAGCCATTTTTTTTAATTTCAACAAAAATTACATAATGTATTGTCACCGAAATTATGAACACCTGCCAAATTTCAAGTCAATCGGCGTTGACAAAGAAAGAAGTTTTGAAATTGCGAAGTCACACCCATTGAGCTTATGGAAACTTCGAACGCAAATACCTTTGTAATAGTTTAAAATAACCCTATCAAACCCGGTATCGTTGAATTCGTCATGATAATCCCTAACCGATTATGGAATACAATACAGGGTGTCCCATTTGAAAATCAAAAGTTGGTGAAACTGGAAGTGATAGAAGGAAAATTGTTTCATCAATTAATGAGCAATTTGGTATATTTACTACCCAGCAATTTTCAAAACCTAATCTCGAATAATTCAAAAGTTACAGACTTGGCCATTTTTTATGCATTTCTCTGTATAAAGAAATACATTGAGAATTCGCATCCTCTATGTGATGAAAATATTAGTTCTTTCTCGGTTTATTCAACAGAAAACAACTACTTTCCTGGCTATATCCCACGACGAACATTGAATTACACCTATCGAATATACACGATGAGAAATTGAAAACAAAATCTTCTGAAGTAGATAATCTGCATTCTCCTAGATATAAAGATTTGCCACGTCGAAAATTGGATTATATCTGTTGATCATCCAAAAAGAGAGCATGAAAAACGAAAATCCTTTGAAATTGAGAATTGACATCATCTCTCAAATCGGATAAAATAATATGATGTATTATGAAACAAAAATATAACTTACCAATATGTTAGTATTGAAATGTATATTCGCAAATTATTTTGGTTAGTGTAATTCGATAGTTTACGTCGAGCTCTCTTTGGGTTTGAAATATTTGTATTTATTCCATTGGCACCCTGTATTATCATTCATGTTCAAATGCTTCTTCCTCAAACATTGTTTCATGCAACCTGTCACTGACTATCGATTAAAATTCACTTTTAAGTTTGTAATTGTGCAACTTTAGGCGTAATGAGATTTTGGGACAAATCATCTAATTTGACGTTACCACCACTGACCTATAAACAACAAAAACAGAAGTGCACGTTCTAAAAAGACACCAAAACAGAGATCGAAGACATGCAGTGCTGTCATCGATGAGAGAGTGAGAGTTCTTCGCGCATCCTCTTGTATCATCCTTCCATTTGTTATTTATAGGTCAGTGAGCTGAGTACGCAAAAACGTTATTACGGCAAGCTAACGTTCAATCTGTCATGCAGTTGTCAGATACGAATTAGCTGTTTGTGAATGTCATTCAAAATTACATGTAGGATGTAGGTACGTATGAAGTCACTTACCATTCAGTTTTGCTTAGCTTGAAGATAGATTTCTTGAAGAATCCAAAAAATAATATTATGGCGGACGAAATCAAATTGCCATCATGACCGTTCCTTGTATGTATCAGTATTTATTCTTTCAAGTTGAAAGCAGACAATATACTGAAATTTTTAGGACAATTTCGATTTAATTAATTGATTATGATAAAATTAATTAATTTTAGTTTTTTCGCTCTAACGACACTGCCTCGTTTCAAGTTGTTTTTATTTATTGTCAGTTATTCTGAAACTTTTATTTTATTGATGACACTGGCTGTTTGTCATAAAATTATTATGTTCTGGTCAAACACATCTTTTATGAAGTGTCATGTTTGTTTATAGCAATGATTTTTATTCAAAATATAAACACATGAGAAAACTCATAGTCCAGCCAAAAAACCTCAAAAAATGATCCAACCTCCGAAAAAATCCGAAAGTTTTGAAACTTTGCACATTGATTTATAGGTACCTAGGGATGAATATACCAAAAGTCCTCATAAATATGATGCGAGCTCTAGCGGCAATTAGCGGAAACAGGGCACTTTTTTGGTTTTTCGTTAATATCTCGAGAACCGTTGATCGGAGGTGGAGGTTCATCATATACATAATTGAAGCTTATTAAATTCGCAACAAAAATGATGATCCACACTTTTCTTGTACTCCTGATGGTTACCGAGTTATAGGGCGCTAAAGAAAGCGTTGTTTACAAATTCACACTGGCGCTGGTACAATATGGCATTTCTAATAAATTTTGACAATGGTTTACCAATTTCTCTGAAGATTGGGGAGATAAACTTCACAGTTTGTTCAAAAAGAGAGACATGGTGTATATTAACAAGTGAAATACTAGAACATTCCTCATTACTACCCTTAACAGCCATGGTGTTGAAACAGAACAAGCATCCAGTGATGCTGATACATTGATCGTCCGAACAGCACTCGTGAAATCCTTCACTTGTGACAAAGTAGCAATAGTCGGTGGAGATGTAGATCTTATTATTCTCCTCATGGCCTTAACCCCGACTGGACAAAACATATTATTTATGAAACCGAGCCATGGCAAAGTAGGAAGGAAAGTATATTCAAGCCAGCAATTGCAAACTTTGGGAATGAAGAACTGCATACTTCTTGTGCATGCGTTCAGCGGATGCGATACGACTTCGGCTGCTTATCGAAAAGGGAAACTTTCCTGTTTCAAATTGTTCAAGAAGCAAGCTGTACTGCAAGGTATTGCTATTGTTTACCATCAAATTCAATTTTTGCTTGGGAATGAACTACCTCCTGCACAGTGGGGTTGGAAGTTGGAAAGCGATCGGCTGATCCCTGTGACAACAGAGGATCCAGCAGCACCTGCAGCTGTCCTCAACCTTATTTGTTGCAAATGTACAAGTGGATGTGGGAACAGATGTGGCTGTCGAAAGTCAGGAATAAGTTGTACAAGCATTTGTCACAACTGCCATGGCGAATGCTTGAATGGTGTTACTTCCACAATCGAAGAAGACTTAGATGACTCTGATGATCCTGTTATAATATATCTCGAAGAAACAGAGCATTCAGTGCTAAATACAAACACTGAACATTTGGTACATGAAGATCAAAACACTGTGTTTGCTGGACGCTTAACCAGAAGTCGGGTGAGATTGCATATTTGTTTTTTTTTCGTTATACATTCACCTTGCAATAGTGTACATAAATCTGTCGTCATGTTCATACGTTGTTTTACTGCTCGCTCACCTACTTTCTTCTATTTACATGTTCTCATTTAAATAATGGTTCTCTCACATCATCATCTCATGCATAGTTACTTCTTTTCAGCCAGCAAGTTCGAAAGCTGACCGAGATGAGCAGATTGCAGGGCCTTCTACTATGAAGAGTTGATAGATTTTTCTGGTCACAATTTCCCTTGGAATATCCTAAGCATTTTTTTGTTCCTGTATTTCACGTATTAATATATATCATGTCCCTCTCAAATAAAGTTGTGAAGTTTATTTCCTCAATCGTCAGAAAAATTGGTAAACCATTGTCAAATCTTATTAGAAATGCCATATTGTACCAGCGCCAGCGTGGATTTATAAAAAACGCTTTCTTTAGCGCCCTATAACTCGGTAACCATTAGGAGTATAAGAAAACTGTAGATGATTATTTTTGATGCAAATTTAATAAGCTTCAATTATGTATATGATGAACCTTCACCTCCGACCAACGGTTCTCGAGATATTGACGAAAAACAAAAAAAGTGCCCTGTTTCCGCCAATTGCCGCTAGAGCTCGCATCATATTCATGAGGACTTTTGGTATATTCATCCCTAGGTACCTTCAAATAGGTGTGCGAAGTTTCAAAACTTTCGGATTTTTTAGGAGGTCAAACCTTGTTTCGACTGGACTATCAAGGATTTCTTTGAATGTTTCTCACAATATTCTACGCAGTTTGAACTTCTTATCTTCCTGTTGAAATTCCGAACTATTCCACTGTCAACTGCAAAATAGCCAAAATGCTCAAAATAAATGTTGATAACGAAGCAAAAACTCAAAATCCTTATAATTTTTTTTATCTCTTGTTGCGCACGAAAGGAAATTCCTATAATATTCGAAGAACTTCGTGCGTACAGGGTTATTCACCATAAATGTCCCCTCCTCTAGCTCACTTATTTTTTAACCAATTTAAAAATTTGAAAAATAATCTAAAATGATTTGTCGGAAATTTTTTTCCCGTTGCATCAGAAAATACATGGTGCTGGGAACAAACGATCTACAGAGTACTACTACATTTTTTCAAATGGAACACCCTGTATATCATTGTATTTTTAGATTCTTCCTGAAGAGCTGATTTCATCAATGACTCACACTTGGGGTCTAGCGGGAATGATTACAGAGATATAGGGTGTTTTTGTGTCGAAACTATTCCTTATTGGTCAAAACGGCTTCTATGTCCCTATCTCAACTTTTGATTTACTATCTACTGACATTTAATTGGAACATTTACAAGGTGGTTCAAGATTCAGAATTCTGATCACCCTGTATCAGCTCTTCAGGGAGAATCTAAAAATACAATGAAAAATAGGGATTTTTTATGTTCTGGTTCTCACGAAAAGGGATATCCTGTAATGTTCAAAGAACATCGTGAGAACCAAGGGAAATATGGTAGGAATTGGTGTTCTTCTTAAATTTCTGGAGGTTATATGCCTCGGGGAACACCTCCCTTGGCAATGTGTTCCAGAGCCTCGCTGTTCGTTGGATGAACGAGTCTTTGGAAAGAGATGTTCTGTATTTTCTGATGTAGCGGAAAAAAACTTTATCAAAAGATAATATTTCAAATTTTGAAATCGTTCAAAAATAACTGAGCTAGAGGGGGGGGGGACATTTATGGTGAATCAACCTGTACCTCGGGAGGACAGGGGAAAAATGTAGATGTTGGCATTTTTCTTGAACTCAAGGTGGTTTTAAGTTCTTGGGAATACTTCCATTGGGAAGGAATTCCAAAGCTTTGCCGTTCTTTAGACAATAGTTGATGACAGGAGAAAATCAACTATTTACCTTCCTGGCTAATGCTACGCAGAATATTGAATTACATCCTGAAATCTATGCAACGATTTGTATGAGCGAATACTGATTGCAAGTGTTTCTTGCCTAATTGCCAAATTATATTTACATTGTAGCCATTGTACATACCGGTTTGGACTTTTGACCCTCATCTGTAGGGTAGTCACCAGGCAGCAGTCCAAAAGGCTGTGTCTCACGGTCTAACAATTTGATCAAACTACAGATCTGTGATGTCATCAGTGACGTCACGTCAAACAGCAGATGAAATTTAGGATGTTTCTTTTCATGTTTTCTCAATTGATTATTGATTATTATCTTATATCTTAAGAATTAACAAGAAATACTATCATTAATATTATCAATACTTCAAAAATATCTGTCCTGGTAATTGGACTGAGGACTATTTCGGATAATTGAAGGAATATTTTTGTCTTGCTCCAATCCCAAATTTATGCTTGGTTGAGTAGAGACTTTCTTATGACTCGCCTCATTTCTGCAGGTATACGTTCACGCGCATATATGGATTGATAAAAATCTGAAACATTTCCCATCCATTCTTAAGTAGTTTTGAAATTTACTATGGGATATCTTTCAGTCTGACTTCATCAAAAATCATAGGTAGGACTCATCTACCAATATTTCTTCTTTGAAGCTGATATCTTGTACATATCTCCCTCTTTTTTCTAAATCACTTTGTATTACAAATACAACACAAAATACTTACCATAATTATAATGAATTTTATTTAATTTTCCCTTGTGATTTTTCCCATTTTAGAAAACCTACTTAACCAATATTTTTGTTCAAAAATCTTCAAATCGTGTGACAAAGATTTCTTGACATTTCAAACCGTTTGAGTCAAACAGGCAAGAATGACGTCACATCAAACAAATTTGATCAAATTGTTTGGACCGTGAGACACGGCCTTAAGACCTCCATCTAACCTAACCAGAACCTACGAAAATCATCATTGGCATTTATCCGCTCAGATACATTGAAACATCAACATCTAGAGTATAGGGAAAGAGTGGCTGATTACAAAAACATACGATCAATATTCGTTCATACGAATTACGCATAGATTTCGGAAAGATGAAATTCAATGTTCTGCGTGGTATTAGCCAGGACCGTAGTTGTTCGTCTCCCGTCATCAACCATTCTTGTTCATTTTATTGGACACTTGTGGAAATTACTTTGAATTTTTGCTCCTTTATTTTTTTTATTGTGTTTTTTCCATGTTTTTTCGCAACTTCTTGTTATTTTTCTTGGATCTTCGAATTTTCTTCATGTGTTTATATACATTTTCAATATTATACGTAGGAATATTATCCGTTTAATATTCGAGACGTGTAGAATGTCGGAAAAGAGTGAATAAAGGTTAATTGCCACTAGTCAAAATCTACTGAAGTATCATTATACTGTTTTATTTTTACTCTTGAACTTTCAACATTATTTATTATTATGTCTGTATAACCCTTGATTATGAACACTAATAAGATCCACCTCCATGTAAAATGTTGGAGCCAAATTTGAATTTAGTTTTTGGCTGGTTCGTAGGCGGCCAAGCGAAACTCTTAGAATCTGCTCGAGTTCATCTATCTCCAAGTTGCTGAACTATCTAGAAATATCCTTTCTGAAGCAGGCTAATCATCAAATTTGATATTCTGAAGGCTTTTAAATAAAAATATTCCAATCCGGTCCTGATGCGACATTTATTCTTGCATAAAAATAACTAAATATAAACTTCGATTTTTTTTTCGCTACTCAAAAAAATCAGTTCACCTTGTCACTCATAGAGTGACCCCGCCCTGAATAGAATTTCTTGCTTCATTGCTCTCATAAGGATGGTTAGTGTAAATAATCTAAGGGTACAACTCAAGTACAGTTTTTTGCAATATGTGATAGCGTGTCTATTCTTAAAATCATTTGGAAATTGTTCCAAAGTTAATTTTTTTCAATAATATAATGAAGTTAAACACATGTAATTCGAACAGTTGTTTCGCTAAAGAATAACTTTTCATTATGTCATTCATATATCTCAATATCATCAATAAATAACATGAAAACAAAGACAAAAATTACTTCCAATGCTCTGAATGCGGTTTAATCTCACGGTATATTATTCTGATGACCAAGCATAATTATACAGAATATAAAGCAACCAAAATTGAATAATGAGCAAACAATTGCCTAGTGCATTCTTGAAATGGTGGGTGATTGTAAGACAAAGAGTTTCGGTATACATAGGTCCAGAAATGGAAAGTTTTTAAGTTACAAGTTGTCAATTTCTCAAAATCGTTAATATTTTGAGAATCATTTTCGTCTTAGAATCACTCGTAACATAACCCTTGTATTTTGGCCGCATACTCAATCAACACCCTGTATTTTGATGAGAAACTTTCAAAGGGTTTGCATTTGGCCGTTAACTTATTTAGCTTTCAAGGTATTAGTCGAAATACAGACAGTAAATAACCTGGACTATTTTTGTTTGCTATTTTCATCATATGAAAGTTGCGTGTTCATATTTTATCTTATTACCTCATAACCTTCCACACAAAAATATATAGATATACTGTCCGATTGAGAAGTATTTTGAGGAATACAAAAAGGTTGCTTGAATATCTGTGACATTACTGGCAATGAATATTATTAAGTTCAGTATCCTTTTGTAATACATAAAGAAAGTGGTTTAGGAAATTTCTAATCGATGATTTCAGTCTGTTACATATTTCCTTATAGATAAGAATTATTATGTATATATAGTCTACCTATTTATTTTATACATTCATCAAGAACTGTATTATTTTTATATGATTTTTTTTCAATTTAGTAGTATTATTTTCTACTTATTGCGTATAATACCTCAAAGTAGTTGAGAAATGTTTTTTTAAATATAGGAGAAATCTTGTTGAAATTTGCTGTTGACATTTTATCTGACATATGCAGTATCTGTGTATAAAATTTGAGCATATGACATGTTTGTAAATAAATGTAATGTAATCTCTTGTAAGAGAATATGATGTAAAATGTAATCTCTAGTTTATTTACCTTACCTTTTCATGTCGAATCTATTTTGTATTATCATTTTCATCAATAAAAATTCCATGATCGACTTGATCCTATTTTTCAATTTCCATACATTTCTGCATATTTAGCCACTATCAGGTAATATACTTTTTATTTGATGGATTATTCCATATTTAATTCACACCTAGTTTGCTTTTTTCGACTTCCATGAACAAAACATTCAACAAATCAGTAAAAATCTACCTATACAGGGTGTTTAGGAAATATTAACCAGAAATTTCGGTTATAATCCGAAATAGTAGTTTACCTAACAAGTGCGGAAAGTGATACTTTTCCGCACGTGTCTGCAGATGGCCGAAAAACGCGTTTTCGGGGGTTCGGAAAAGTCACGTTACGCACGTTAGGTAGACGTGTTAGGTTTTACTAGAGTGCGGAAGAAGACGCCAGTGCGTGCTCTCATTTTAATGTTGAAAGAGACACTTTTCCGCACTAGTGCGGAAGGGAAAATTTGTCAAGTCATAGGGGTATACTAACATTTGATTCTCTGCAAGTTGTTTACCATCTCGTACAGGTCGGGTATTTTTCCATCATGCTGGAAGACAGCTAGAGTCCAACCAATCCCCAAAAAAGGGAACAAGAACCTGCCCAACAACTACAGGCCCATTGCCCTGTTATCAGTAATCTCCAAAGTGATGGAGAAAGCCATCAATATTGAGCTTATCAAATATCTAGAGAGCTCAGGAATCATCAATGATAGACAATACCGCTTTCGCCACCGAAGATTACTGGAGATCTACTTGCCTACGTCACCCATTTATGGCAATCTTCAATAGAAAAACACGGGGAATCTCTAGCTGTCGCGTTGGACATATCGAAAGCATTCGACCGTGTTTGGCACGAAGGACTCCTCCACAAACTACCATCATACGGCTTACCACCTCAGCTATGCCATCTCTTATCGAGTTTTCTTTCAGGCAGATCGCTTCACGTGGTAGTGGACGGTGTATCGTCTGATACCATTGGCATCAATTCCGGCGTTCCACAAGGATCAATTTTGGCACCAACATTATTCCTGCTTCATATCAATGATCTGTTGGGAGTAACAACTTGCCCCATCCACAGCTTTGCAGATGATAGTACCCTCCATACAGCTTTCTCTTCCAGAATTCCCATTTCTTCCCAGGAAACTAAGACCTCACGGCGCAGGCAGGTCAATGCTGTCAATGAAGATCTTGCTGGAATCACAGCCTGGGGAACAAACAACCTAGTTGAATTCAACGCCACCAAAACTCAAGCCTGCATTTTCTCTAGAAAGGCGGAACTCAGTATGCCTGATATTGTAATGTCTGGCTCCACCATCCCCACCAAGCCCGCCATATCTATGCTCGGTATTTCCATCAGCAACACTCTCATGGGATAATCATGTCAGATCCATCGCAAAAGCTGCTTCACAAAAACTCGGATTCTTGTTTCGTGCGAAAAGCTACTTTACACCTCAACAGCTTTACAAAGCGCAGATACGGCCTGTTCTAGAATACTGTTCCCACATATGGGGTTCAGCACCAAAACATACGCTGATGCTCTTAGATTCCATCCAGAGAAGAGCCATTCGGCTGGTGGGTGACGCCACACTCACTCACTCTTTGACATCATTGGAACACCGTAGAAAGGTCGGCGACCTTTCACTTTTCTATCGATACTTCCATAGAACGGCTAGGCTCTGGAATTCATTGCCTGTGGAAGTATTCCCAACAACATATAATCTCCAAAAGTTCAAAAAAAATTCCAATACCTACCTCCTGTCCCTATCCTCCCTAGGAACGCACGATGTTCTTTGAACATTATAGGGATTCCCTTTCGTGCGCTCTAAGCGATAAAAAAATCTAATAATGATCATATTTTTCTTTGTGTTAGCTGTTGGGTATTTTTCGCACGATAGTAGACAAATACTAGGTGGGCCAAAAGAAATCACCGGAATCACCCTATTGGAAGATGCTCTTATTTTTGCAAATGGCGGCCAATTTCAAATCTGTTTGACGTTTGTGAACTAGACAGATGTAGAATACAAGTGAACAAGCCATGGACGATTTTTCGACCAAAATCATAATGAGCGACGAGGCTCATTTCCACCTCAGCGGGTACGTGAACAAGCAGAACTATCGCTTCTCGGGCACCGAAAATCCACGAGTGATGCACGAGGAGCCGTTACACCCGCTCAAAGTGACTGCAAGGTGCGCTGTTCACTCTGGAGGAGTCATCGGGACATTTTTTTCGAGGACGCCGCCGGTCAACCGACAACAGTGGACGGTGTGCGCGCTATAGGGCCATGTTAACCGAGTTTTTTCTGCCGCAATTGAACGAATTAGGACTGGAGGACATGTGGTTCCAACAGGATGGAGCAACGGCACACACTGCGCGAGCGTGGCGTTCCCGGGTCGCGTATTGGCATTGTCTCCTATGGTACGACGCAACCTGAGAAAAATGTATGCCGAATCGCGAAAGATAATGTCCCACGATTTGGCAATGATATGCGCGACATTCTCTCCTGCTTCAGGACGCTACGTGCTGAAAATTGAAGCGTCTGAATACAGTAGATTTTGTCACGAGAATTTACGTTTTATGAGTGGCAATATCTACTATGGAAATATATAAATATTTATAATAGGATATGAAAATGTAATAACGACGCCACTGATTTTTTGGCAAGGGTTCGTTAAATTAGCTGCTAACTTTTGGCTGCCCAATTTACAACTTAATTATCTGATAATTATATAATATCTCTTCTTATCATATTTCGATAAGTTAAGTTTTATTTTGAAATCAATTTTAGCATTGCAGTTCTTGTCACGAATCCTCGTGTCATGTCTTACACGATTTTTATTTGGCCGAACGTGGTATGTTGACAAACAAACACTTTTCTGAATTTCAGTCGTTTAGCATTTGGATAAGTATATCGGACTATCCAATTGGTCGCTGTTAAATCGCCGAACTCTTTGATCAAGTCGTCACAAAATTCAGATGCGAGTTTTTCTTTTTCGTCATAATGAATGATGAAATTTATCAATCTAGCATTCGTGTTATTGCAAAATTGCATCAACATACTCTTTACACTTTCCTCCATTTTCAATGCACTCTTTAAACAAAAACAGGAGATATTGCCCCTCCTACTCGTAACAAAATCTACTGTATCCAGACGCTTCAATATTCAGCACGTAGCGTCCTAAAGCAGGAGAGAATGTCGCGCATATCATTGCCAAATCGTGGGACATTATCTTCCACGATTCGGCATACATTTTTCTCAGGTTGCGTCGTACCATAGGAGACAATGCCAATACGCTCCCGGGTCGCCTCATTTCTCGTTTCGGCGATTTGCTCTGGCCCGCAAGATCGCCCGATTTAACCGTCCCAGTCTTTTTTTGTAGGGTTTTTTGAAGTCTTGTGTTTACTTGAACAAGCCCGAGACTCTGGAAGCCCTCAAGGACAACATTCGACACGAGTGCGAGAATCTGTCGCCCGAAGTGATGTAAAATGCCATAAAACGACCCCGTATAGCAATTAATTATGGCGGTGCCCATTTGGCCGATATCATCTTCTCGACTTGACCAATAAAATTCTTAAGGTACAAATAAACATAATCAAAAAACAGAATCGAAGCTTTTCATTTAGAAAAAAATGAGAGCCAAACAACATCGGATGACTTCTTTTGGCCCACCTTGTATATATACAGGGTGTTATTTAAGTACGTGGCCAAACTTGAAGGGGTGATTTTTTGAGTGATTCTAAGACGAAAATTCATATAAACATAGGTCCGGTAATGCTTCGTTTTCAAGATACAGGGTGTCAAAATTTTTAAAAGAAATCGTTTTTTTCGTAAATATCTTAATAACCCTTCAACCGATTTTATTGAAATTTGGCAGTGTTATTCATGGTCGTGAAGAGCTAATTCAACCCTAACTATATCAAAATTATCATGTCCAGTGGCGTCTTGGAAGGCACTGTAACCAATATTTTTGACAGAAAAAATGTGCGCCACTGATTTTTTTGCAATTTTTGTATTTGTTTCACATTGAGCAACTAAAATTACAACTTTTTTATATCTAGAATTTTTTTCGTATCTTGCTTTGTTTTTGAGAAAAAACATAAAAATCACTTCATTGCACATCTCTGTGACGAGCCGAAGCCAAGAGCCGAAGGCAAGTGCTGCAATTCATACATACATATTTTTTGTTTTTTCATTGCATTAATCTTGATAGAAAATTCCAAGACTAGAATAGAGTATTGATATGAAAAAAATATTAGTAAGACCCCAGTTTTTGATGGTTTAGTAGTTGAAATGTTTTATTGTGTTGTCACAGGGATGTGCAATGAAGTGATTTTTATGTTTTTTCTCAAAAACAAAGCAAGATACGAAAAAAATTCTAGATATAAAAAAGTTGTAATTTTAGTTGCTCAATGTGAAACAAATACAAAAATTGCAAAAAAATCAGTGGCGCACATTTTTTCTGTCAAAAATATTGGTTACAGTGCCTTCCGGAACGCCACTGGACCTGATAATTTTGATATATGTTAGGGTTAAATTAGCCCTTTACGACCTTGAATAACATTGTCAAATTTCAAAAAAATCGGTTGAAGGGTTATTAAGATATTTACGAAAAAAACGATTTCTTTTGAAAATTTTGACACCCTGTATCTTGAAAACGAAGCATTACCGGACCTATGTTTATATGAACTTTTTGTCTTAGAATCACTCAAAGAATCACCCCTTCAAGTTTGGCCACGTACTTAAATAACACCCTGTATTATTCTTTCATTCAGTCAAACTATTGTAATATGGAGAATAGAAAAGGACAGAAGATATTTTTTCTGTCAAAAATATTGGTTACAGTGCCTTCCGGAACGCCACTGGACCTGATAATTTTGATATATGTTAGGGTTAAATTAGCCCTTTACGACCTTGAATAACATTGTCAAATTTCAAAAAAATCGGTTGAAGGGTTATTAAGATATTTACGAAAAAAACGATTTCTTTTGAAAATTTTGACACCCTGTATCTTGAAAACGAAGCATTACCGGACCTATGTTTATATGAACTTTTTGTCTTAGAATCACTCAAAGAATCACCCCTTCAAGTTTGGCCACGTACTTAAATAACACCCTGTATTATTCTTTCATTCAGTCAAACTATTGTAATATGGAGAATAGAAAAGGACAGAAGTTCAGCTGTGTCCGAACTCTTATCTAACTATAATACCATCCAGTGACTCAACTTTTTACAAGCTCTATTGCGTATTGAATTCACCGGATTACATTCTGAAATACCCTGTTTATATAATTTGTGCGAATTGAGCTCTTTTCTATCTTGAACGAGAGAGAGGAAAGTTCTCTCCTCTCCCATCTTTCTCTTCAATGATACCAACGTAGCCGCATTGAAATTCAGAGAGGTCCGATAAATCTGTCCTTGTCTAACATCTGGTTTGTGCCACGAAACTATTTTTGAATTCAGCATAGTCAAATTTAACGATGTTTTAACAAATGATGTCGAAATGAGTATGATATAATTCGAAATTTCGTTTCAAAAATTCGAAAGGTCATCAGTCAATGACATTTATGACATGACATCACATCATTATAACATCGAAAATAGTTCCATGGCGCAGAGTAGATGTTGGACAAGGACAGATTTATCGGACCTCTCTATCTTTCAATGCGGCTACGTTGGTAGCACTGAAGAGGAAGATTGAAGAGAACTTTCTCTCTCGTTCAAGGTAGAAAAGAGCTCAATTGACACCGCAACACTTTCTTGATTTGGAGGCTGCTGACTAATTTTCAAAATCACACATTATTTAATGGATTACTCATCCAGCTTTCTTCGCAAATGAGGGCAAACCCTATTTTACGCTGAGAATATAAGGAGTCGTGATCTATATGGAATTATTGTTAAGTTGGTAATATCTCACAGAAAATGTGAACTTATTGGCAACATCGCCAAAACAAAAATTAAGCTTAAGGCTGTATGACACCTGTTAAATTTGATGACAAATATAACAAATATGATAACAAAAATATTTTATATGGGCCATACAGTATGAATATTGATAATATCAAAATATTCAGAACCAGACCTATATTTTTACAAGAATGTTTGCAAATCTGCGCAAAATCAACATCTTTTTCACTGTATGACACATAATAGTTATTTATGTAATAAGGATCATAAAGACGATCATTATGGTACAAGTCGTGAATGTTATCGGGCGAGGCGTAGCCGAGTATGATAACACGGCGTGTGCCATAATGATTGTTTATGATTCGTATTACATACAAAATTTTATCTGATGGCATTTATATCAATACATTTTCGAAAAATTAAAAACTGCATTTTCGACATGTCACAATGACAACTATTTTTAAAGGAGTAAGTATTGTGTAGTTTCAAATATTAGTAGGTGAGTGAGCTGTGCTTTGCCATTATATTAATATTACAAATTGTAGTAATTGTTCTTTTACCATTTATAATAAATAGTTTTGTACATAGTTATGCATTTTGAATAAACTTTTTTGATCAAACCATTACATGTTTTCCTTATAGAATTTCATTATGGTACTTAGTCCCATAATGAGCTTCCTTATGTCATCAAAATTGAGTGACATAACGTTGTCATTATGACATGCCATCAGATAAAAATATTTTTTTCATCATTTTTCTTAACATATTTGTCATCAAATTTGACAGGTGTCATACAGCCTTTACACATACCTAATATAAACCAACAATGGAATATCAAAGTTCATAGATATTGATGTAAAGAATAGTTAAGATTGCCTAATGAAATTGACGAGGGTAAGGATTGGTAAGGAATGAAAAACAGTATTTAAAATAAACATTTATGGATGAATCACATCATCAAGTAAAATCATAGGATAAAAATAATTACTGCAGGAAAGCAAACACACATTTTTTACTTTGGTTGCATACAAGGTTTCTTTCTACCATTGCACGAAATGCATAACTTGCAACAAAACCAATAATTATAATTCAATTCGTTTGGTGTATTGAACTTATTACAGAATAAGGGCAAACTTGTTTCAAGGTCATCATGAGAATGAATTAAATATAGTACAACCACTCTCGTGTGTCTTCAATATCCACGGAATCTCCTATCAGTACGAAATTTGATGCAATATTTTATTCATTGTATCATTTCAATTTCTGTTGATTTGAGAACGAAGATCTAATATTATGATAAAATTGTGAACAAACTATTAATCGAGATATTTAAATGACAAAAGTTCGAAAACACATCTTCATTTTTTCTATTGTTTTGTGTCCGAGATGATATTTTCGAAACCTTTGTGATAAAATAACCAAATTTTGTATATGTACCCCACTTTTTATGTCCGGTTTGGAACTTTCCGAAATTTTAATCAGGTGAGTGGGGAATAGGTGGGGTCGTGGCCCTATTCCTCCCAACTTTCTTCATGCAATTTTCGACAGTTTGATCAGGAAATAAGAAAATCCCAATATTTATACTAAAAAATGTACAAAATTATTTTTTTTTCAATTACCAAAATATGTTGAGAATTGCGAGGATAAAGGGGTGTGACACATTTAAGTAGGACACCCTGTACATTGCATCCCATTTTGGGTGAGATAGCCAGGTATCTCGGTTGTTGTTGAAGATAGAACCTTGCGGTTTTCGCGGTCCTGTGACACTTTCTTGTGAAACTCAAGATGGCTTTATCAGATTTAGCATAACTGTTACCGTTTATGAGATACAGTGCGATTTTGAAAATTAATACTTTTTGAACCTCCTCTATATCAACGAATAAGTTTCTGAGCGAAAATGTCAATTTAAAATCTTTATCCATAGAGAATTTTAAGCATGATCCAGTGCCACAATCAATTTTTTTTTCAGGGAATGGTGTTGGAGATACGACTCAAACTCATGATTTTTTAAATGGAACACCCTGTATTTCATTAGCTCATTAAGTTCCTTGTTTATTGTCATTCAAAATGATATATAATGCATGAATATAAAATTTTCAAAAATCCTTCAAAATCACTAAAACATTGGATTTTGATAGTGAGCTATGGATTTTTCATATAAAAAAAGTTCCTATTCAAGGAATATTTCTTTCGATTTTTTCATGAACAGGACAAAAACAGTACCATTACTAATGAACTAACAAAACACTAAACTCAGGTACAGTCGCGTTCAAAAAGAAAGCGTACAAGTATATTACAGAGAGAAATTAACGTCATCTTTTTCTGCATGAAACGGGCTATCGGGAATGATTGTTCACCAAATATTGACAGTAAAGTTGTCATAGGTTCTCGAAAACACAAAGCATTGGCTGAGCCAGTTTTACACAACTAGAACTAGAATCCCGAAATCCTCTCTTTTTAATACTTGTACGCTTTTTTATTGAATACGACTGTACCTCATAGCATCACATAAATAGTAATAAAGAGTTTCAATGTTTTCAGGGTGTGTAATAAGTTCTCTATGGAATTCACTTTTAATGGTGTAACATACATAATTAACCCAACTGTGTACGATATGTAATCAAAATAAAGTAGAAACAATCGAACATGTTCTGTTCGAATGCCCTATCTATCCTATATATTGTGTCATGAGACCTGCAAACTGTATTTGTCTATCCAATGTAGATAACTTAGTACAAGCACTAGAAAATATAACTGTCGACAAGGCAAAATTCATCGCAAATTATATTTGGAACATTCCAAGATTGCGCTCTTTTGTAATCAATGAATGACAGCTATGACAGGTATGTTTGTGTCCTAGTATCATAAGCCTCAACTGAAAACCTCAAGTATAGTGTGTGACACGCACGGAATGCGAAATTTCTCGCTCGTATGATTTGCAAACTCCATTCTCGCGGAAGATGGCTATCGTTTCGTGCCTGTTAAACAATATACTATTTTATTGTATCTCTAGTATTCACGCCGTGTGTCCCCTCTTTCTTCAGCACTCACCTTACATAGGAATAAGATATAGACTCATTATGAATATTATGTCAGAACCTCAAACTCTTGCTGTAAAACTTTAGTTTTTGGAAGCAATAAATATTGAATTGAATTGAATAGTTTCAATGTTTTGGTGATTTTGAAGCATTTTTTAAATTTCAATAAAAAAAAAGGAATTTAATGAGCTAATGAAATACAGGGTGTTTCATTATAAAAATCATAAGTTCGAGTCGTATCTCCAAAACCATACCCCGAAAAAAAAAAGTAGTGCACCACAACACTTTTTTAAACACTAGATTCTGCGTAAAATTCCTTATGGGATAAGATTTTAATTTGACATTTTCGCTGAGAAATTTTGTAGATAATAGAGGGGGTCCAAAAAGTATAAATTCTCAAAATCGCCCTGTATGTAATAAACAGAAACAGTTATGCAAAATCTGATTAGGCCATCTTGAGTTTCACGAAACTCGCAAGGTGCTATTTTCAACAACAACCGAGATACCTTGCACTGTGTTCAGTTTCCGATGCTTTTGCTAGATATCTCAGTTATCTCTCGAGATAGAACCTTGTGGTTTTCGCGGTTCTGTGCCACTTTTTTGTGAAACTCAAGATGGCCTAATCAGATTTTGCATAACTGTTTCCAAAAAGTATAAATTTTCAAAATCGCCCTGTATCTCATAAACGCAAACAGTTATGCAAAATCTGATAAGGCCATCTTGAGTTTCATAAAAAAGTGGCACAGGACCGCGAAAACCGCAAGGTTCTATCTCGAAAGATAACTGAGATATCACGTAAAAGCATCGAAAACTGGACACACTGTACACAGGGAGTCGTCATGACCACAATCTTTCCAGATCTTTCTGAACTTGCAATGGTATATTCTTCCCTCTTCGAAATGTTTTCCGCTTAAATGGATGACACAAGTTTGTGCGATATAAGTACAGAAACAAATTGAAAAAAATACTCATCACATAAAAAAAAGTGATACTATTTTGCCGGAAATATTCGGCGAATGTTACGACAGCTTGTTGCCTAGTGATTTCGTGAATGACATCGTTTTATCAAAACTATCAAGCGATAGGCGAGAAATAATTCCAGGAAAAATATTATCATGAGTTGTGTTGTATTCTAATGACTATTTATCAGACAATAAATGATAATAGGTTTGTTGGCGTTCACAAAATTAACAGTCCGAAACCATCAGAAGCATGCGCAGTGACAAAGAAGTGTTTTCTCAGGACTGTTTCGTATTCCACAGATCACGTGTTTTCGTTTTATATGAACTAGTTTGGAATAGTTTCGTATCGGTCCAAGGCCGTTACGAGTCTCTGGACAAGAACTGCCCATGCACATGCTTTAATGCAACAGATTTTTTACCTCTAAGCGTTCTTATGTTGAGACATACGCTTTTTAACAAGATTGAAAATGCAATTATTGAAAAAAATCAATCAAGATTATGAACAATGGGCATATGAGCCTCAGCTCATAATCATATCTTCAAGTTCAAATGATAACAAACGTTATTGAACTTGTAATTTGCTGTAAATCCTCACGACCAATCTGGGGAATTGTGGTTTTGAATGAATATGTACTCAGGTTAAAAATTCAGGAATAATTTTTGGTACAAGTATAAGTGTATGAATATTTAAATGGGAAAGGTTTATGTTCAGGTCTTGAATTTTGGGATCATCTTATGATAACATCAACATAACCGTAACCCAAATATGCTCTCGATTCAGGTGAGTCAAGACACAGCAAATTTTCGAGAAAGAAGATGAGAAAACGGGAAAACGCCACAGTCCAAGGACCTTTTCAACAATTTGGAACACGAACAAACCTATTAGGTACAGGAATCCGTGCCGTCAAAAGTAAATAATAATCATAATTGAAGTCATAAATGTAAAAATATTATCACTGGTTGGTTGGTCACGTGTGGGTCAATTCGGCTCCTGCATTGGTTACATATCACTGTAATACAGGAGATACTGTGAAAATGGTCGATACTGATTTGTTCTCGAGAACAAGAGTGGAATAGTCACAAATATTCCGGTATTTAGCTTGAACTTCCCATGAAATACAATTAGTCATTTATTCAGAGGTCATCATTATCATTATTGGTACCGCTTTTAGATTTCCACTAGCAGTGAATTAAATAAGGAAAAAGTTTAAACAAAAAAAAAGGTAAAATCAAATGACTATAAAAAAAGTTATCATCCCGTGACGATAGTAGAAAAACATTTTGAAACCTCAATACGAAAATTCACTGGTACTCAAATGTTTCACAGAAAGTTCACATAAAGTCTTAAGTTTGTTAACAGTATTTTGCTGGCACGCTTTTGTCAGGTTGTGGCTCAAATCGAACGGATCCTGTATACAGAAAAATGACAATGATCTGAACTGTTCTGGATCCCTGCTACTCAACTGTTGCACGTAGGAACGCATTTCCGGTGGAAGGCGTTCCCCTTTCCCATGGAATAATTGTTTCTTAATGGGGTACCCTAATAATGGACAAACAACCTGCAATAATAGTACGATTCAGAAAAAATTATGTTATCAAGCATCCGCACGCGAAGAGGGTATTTCGCGTTCTCGACGAAGTACGTGAAATTAAATTTCGCGCCGTTACTCATAGCAACGCCACCCAAACGTCACATCCAAATCTGAAATTTCTGAAATATGACAATAACAAGGTTGATGCGTGCAGATCTGACAGATGACCAAGGGTTTTTTCAGATCTTCCCGATAAATCACGAATCGAGTCAATTTAAATCCCGTGGTGGCCGCTAGATGGCATCGTTTGAAAAATCAGCCGATTCGCCATTTTTTATTTCGAGAATTTCAAATAAAACCATATATTTTTCCTGCTATGATATGAAAGTTGAGTAAACGAGAAGAAAAATGGTGATAACCGCGAGTTGATACCTCTTGAAAAACAAGAGAAATACTCGGAATAATATTAAAATTTAAACTGTTAGCATGTCAAATGCCTCCTCATTCGTTATCGGCATTTTGACAAATAAGCAATCCACAATGAACAGTGAAAACTTCCAATGGAACTTCAATTATATTTTGACGTTTCTTTCATTCAAAGCCAACTTGCCTTTTCTCATTCCTGAGCCTATACTCACTACTTACATTTCAATTAGCTATGTCATTACTATGAATCTCCTTCACTATTGTGAAATATAACAGCAGTTTGTGAAACCAAAATAAATGAATTATTGAAATCATAATTTCATAGATACAGGATATTTTTGATTACGATTATTGAAGTTAGATTCCTGTGGTGAATATTTTCATAATATTATTTCGAGTATTTCACCGGTTCCCCAAGAGGTATCAATTCGCGGTTTTCACCATTTTCCTTCTCGTTTGCTCTACTTTCATATTAGAGTAGAATGAATATATGGTTCCATTTGAAATTTTCGAAAAAAATGGAAAATTGACTGATTTTTCAAACGATGCCATCTAGCGGCTACCACAGGATTTAAATCGACTTGATTCGTGATTCATCTGGAAGAACCAAAGAAACCCTTCATAATGAGACGAAGATCGTTGAATTCCGTTACACCAAACTGTAGTAATGAGAGTTTTTTCAAAGTGATATTCATCCTTCCCTCCCTCTTTTATTTAAAGAGCTAGCGCAATTTTTTTTATCGAAATGTTTGGAAATCAACTCGAGAACATGAAAAAAGTGTTTTTGATTTGTCTTGATATATCAAATTCACATAAAAACCCGTTTATTAAACTGGCCAATGCAATAACGCCCTATAGGGGCTTTCCTGGAAACTTGAAAATAATTTCCAGAGATTTTTGCCTGCTGTGACAGTTGAGAAGTTAACGGGCAAAATTGCAAAGGACGTGAACCAGAGAACGTAAACACTGGAAACTACAGCCATGAATGATCCAAGATGCTAATATGACATATATGATGATGTTACCTGAGTGAACATGATAACAAAAATGTATTGTTGGTTGCATACGAATATGGTGACATGGTGTTTAATCATTGTTGAAGACCCAGTATTTTTCAGGTAAATTGGGATCTAGAAGTACTGTGGTCATTCACATAGTTTTCATTTAGATAATTTGTCATTTCTCTCTAGAATCCTTTCTGCTATAGGACCTGAGTAATAGAGTGGAAATGTCTACAACACATACAACCATATTGTGTGAGCATGTCAGACTAGTCCTCCCGTTCGATTGCACGAATCCAACCGTATTGCCTTATTTTAGAAACTTCACAAATCTTTTTATCAGCTCCTATTGTAGAAGTTCTAAAGAGAAATGACAAATTTTCAAAATGAAAACTATTGTGAGTGACTACAGCACTTTTAGATCACCATTTACCAACGTGAAAAATCGTATTCTTCGTCTCACTGCATTTTTATGTGCATTGTACAACAGCACAATGTGTGTTGATTGATGAAAAGCGCGTTCAGCATATTGAAAATACAAAATGACGTACTATTGTGTAAGAAAACACGACAGCTAATTTATTAATGGAAATAAAGACATTTATAGAAATCCCGATTTATTAGATAAAGCAAATATATCTATTAAAAATATCAGTTTAAAGACAATGATTCCGCAGTTATCCCCACCATTCAGTATTCCATTCATTTATTCGTGTTTGTCGTTTAGGATTGTGTTATACTTTTTAATAATTTATTAATTGTACGGAATTTCTATCTATTGTTATTTAGTCTGGATCTGACTCTGAGCTCTAAATCTTGAAATAATTAGGTATCATCCTATTGATACCTGATATCGACAATCACTTTCGTTGGTTGTTTCGAGAGTGCCTCGAACATCTCATTAAACGCTCTTTAAAGAATAAGGACATGCTTGTCATATGTTGTTAAACATCTGAACAGTAAACAAATATGTTGTAAAAGAGATGGAATTTAATTTTTCTGTACGACTTCATTGAACGACTTATTATTTCGAACCCTTACAGTGGCGTAACACCCAAGGCACTTTTTTATCTCTTGGAGAGCACGAAAGGAAATTCCTTCGCCGTTCTATAGACAAACAAGTTTTCGTAGACTGTTGTGCGACATTTTTCAAGGTTAACGACGAAAATGTGCTGACTGGGCCTATCTAGTTTGGCTGACTAGTATTGCTGGTGATGGAATTATAGCAGAGATTTCTGAGGAACGTTTCCGGTGGAAGTATCTATAGAAAAGCTCATTTTGTAGGTATCAATATATCAATGTATGTTCAAGGAATGAATATTGGAATTTGAGGCTTTATCAAACACTTGAAATTTCTTTTCATCTTTGGGCAACTCAAAAAAATGGTAACCATCATTCTTGGAATTTTCGCATTTCGTTGCCGAACAACACATTCAAAAACATTTCCGAGGGTACATCTATTGAATTTTCTGAACTGACCATTTGAATCTGAGAATGATGAGAATTCAGAAATGTCAGTGGTGACAAGCGTGTCCTCATTCTTAAAACGGCGTGAAATGAGATGTTCGAGGCACTCTAGTTAAAGTTCTGGAGAATAAACTGGGCGTCAATTGAAACGTTAATAGTGGAATTTGGCATCAAGTTTGACTTCTCGTAATTTCTAAAATATTGAACGAATTTTGAATTGCCGCCCAGATTCTGAATGCCTTTTTCATCGTCTTTCGAACCGTTCCTTACAGCTTCTTCTAAATTGATCAGGACCCGTGATACAGGGTGAAACAAAGTTTCGTGCATTTTGAAAAAAATTTCTCCGCCCCCCCATTTTGTCGGAAGACCACGATGCTCATATTTTATTCGGGCATTTCATAAATAGCAACCATACCTCGGGACGTTTTCGAGTTTTTGTCAAAAACTACTGTGGTTTCCGAAAAAAAAATTTTTTTTGCATTTTTTTTAAATGGACTAATTTCAGAGAAGTTCCATAAATGGATGCTTTTATGCATTTCAGGAAATCGTTGAAGCAGATATGTATACCAGGTTACTCAAAAACAATCAATAATTTATTACTTCGCAGTCTGAGATAAAAGTTTTCTACCTTAGTGAGTAGTAAATCAACACATCTCATCAACAAAAACAAACAACGATACCTTGTTTCTATAAAAACGTATTGTTGAAACAATGTAGGTATATGCATAGAGGTTATATCAATTGCCAATTTTTATGAAAACGTCAGTGTAATTCGGGTCCTAAGAAATTTAAAGATGCCTCGTTCAAATCGGGTCAAAATGGAAAATATCATTAGGTAAGATTACTATAGTGATATAAACTATAATTCAGTACAGATAATTATTATTTCAGGTTAAGACGATTAGGATATACCCAAACTCATTCAAGTACCATTTTCAATAAGTCAGTCATGACAATAAATAGACTGATTCATCGTTTTGAGGATACAGGTAATTATTAGTCCATTTAAAAAAAAATCAAAACAATTTTTTTTTGAAACCACAGTAGTTTTTGGCAAAAACTCGAAAACGTCCCGAGGTATGGTTGCTATTTATGAAATGCCCGAATAAAATATGAGCATAGTAGTCTTCCGACAGAATGGGGAGGCGGAGAATTTTTTTTTCAAAATGCACGAAACTTTGTTTCACCCTGTATCACGGGTCCTGATCAATTTAGAAGAAGCTGTAAGGAATGGTTCGAAAGACGATGAAAAAGGCATTCAGAATCTGGGCGGCAATTCAAAATTCGTTCAATATTTTAGAAATTACGAGAAGTCAAACTTGATGCAAAATTTCACTATTAACGTTTCAATTGACGCCCAGTTTATTAGGAAAGATACTATACCTACAGTCAGATGATCTCAATTTTCTCTTCAGTTTTAGGTGGGATGGCTACTTAGTTGCTAAATGTTATCATGTTATTTTGGGGATATTTTTGTATTTGTCTACAGGCACTTTCAACATACTACTGTCAAAAATACCTCAAATTAAAATCCAAAGGATGGTTACTTACATCTTCATTGTAACAAAAAGTCGCATAGTACTGGAAGAAATCTCGAAGTAGCCTGTGAAGTGAATGCTCATAGCTGTTGATATGATTACGCATTATTTCTGTAGGTACTGTGTAATTTATCGTTTCCCAACCTTAAACAAAATAATTCCAAGCATGTGAAATGTGTCTGCCATTGACTGATTGAAAAGTTACCATTTATCACAAGTGCTTCGGAAGGATTCAATTCCTTCATTTTCTTCACCGATAACAAATAATTGTTGACTTGCAGATAGAAAATTGCCATAATGGCCAAGGCGTACGTCGATATATGCTCTGCGAGCTGGTTAACAGCTGACCATTTTTTCAGAAGTAAAATGAATGGCTGTGTAATGGGCTGTATATCAATGCAAAATCTGAAAAAAAAATCAAGTCATCTTGATCAAAGATCATCATGGATATCAAAATTAATGCCAATATGTCGGAGATATCCGTTAAAATGAAGTAATGAGGAATTACTTTTGTATTGCAATTTTTCAATTTAGGTCACTATATTCGACATACAAGTCGTCGAATTTTGAGAATTTAGATTGTTTTTTTTTTAACAACTGGAGTATTTGACAAGATTATAATTTCAAATTGTGCTTGAGGGTGAAAAGTAGCAGGAAAAGATATGCCAACAAATCAAAACTAGCTCAACATCTCCTTTCTGGAAATGAAGAACATATGACAGAGAATATGAGCTAACAGATATCTCGATAGCTATTCGCGATAGAAAATAACACGTCACCCCACCTGACAGCAACAACTTGAACACTTTTGAGAGGTTTGTTTTGATGATGTTACTAATAAGCACAAACAAAAAACAAATGTGAACCAATGAAAATAAAGTGAAGAGGTCGCTTTGACAGCTTTCAAGAACTCCCATAGGTGGCTTATTTTCTATTGCAAATGAAAGATAAGGACATATTGATACAATTATGTAGACAATTTTATCAGCTACAATTTTGAATAGGTTGACTTTTTTGCTGTGACGTACCGTTCGTGAGATATGCACTTCGCTCACTTTGTAAGTTCGGCGACTTTTGGAACATTTATTTCCTATCTACTCCGAACATATCACTAGTCTAAAAAACTGTCCTCATCTCTACACCCCCTTATGAAGAAATGCTGCAGAACACTGTTTGTTACTTTTGAAATGTAAGAACTTCAACCTATCTGTTCTCATAAGGGTGAGTTCCACCTCAATAAACTATTTATTTCAGTATCTCAATAGGCGACTGAATTTTAGATCGCAGCGCCACAGTGGCCGGTTGTGAATGTTAAGTACATGAAAGTACAGGGCTAGTTTCATTAATGTGAACACCCCTTTAGATTTTTTGTTTCACACTCATTAAAAAAAAATTTAAGCTGATTTTATACAATTTTCCATACAGATTTCACTCATATTGACAATGATGCAATATCTCTTCAAATATACAGGGTATAGAAAAAAATATTCCTTTCTAATGGAATGCGCCGTATATTTTGATAGATTTGGACTCCTTAATTCATCTTATTTCAAATATATGATATAATGGATTCATCTCTAGCAAAATATACAGAAAAGTATATATATTTTCTGAATTCCCTGTATATTTGAAGAGATATTGCAACAATGTCACTATGATTGAAACCTATATGAAAAATAATTGCATAACATCTTTATCATTTTTTTTTGATGTGTGGAAAACAAAGAAGATTAAGAGGGGTTCACATTAACAAAACTAGTCCTGTACATTATTTTGAAATGGTTCATATGCTTGTGTGTATTATTTAGATTTTTTGTTAGTGATTTGAGCAAAGAAAACTTCATTTTTGACTTTTCAGCAGATATTCGTTCAATAAAGTGTGTTTGACCACTTCAAATACAAATGCTCCAATTTAAGGTAATGCTAGTTTGCATTTCGTTCCCATTCAGTAGTGAACTGAATATTGCAAAATAAGTGGAGTGCTGGAGTAAATAAGCTCGGCTTCGCTAAACGCTCCGCCTCGCAAATGCAAAATTCGCTTGTCAAACAAAGTGTCACTTTTGATCCTAATAAAACAATCTCCTATTCCTTCCTCAACCCTCCGGCGAACAGGGCAACGGCTGAAAATGGAAGTCACGCTGTTTGCCGACAATAAGTGGAATAACTAGGAATTTCAGGGAATGACGGATTTCACTAATTGACGCCAACATAATTATATATTGTAGCCGAATCATCTACTTACATGAAAGAGAAAAAGTCCTCTAAGCAGGATGTATCTGCAAATAATTGATCTACCTCTGGTAGGAAAAATTGAACATTATGTGCTTTGCTTTTGAGTAAGGATTTCATTTTTTCAAATTCTTGAAGTTGAGAGAATATCTCATAAAATCATAATTTTCTGTGAAATGCAGAAACCTTTCATGAATAACATGTGAAACCTAGCAATATAGATTCAAGATACTCAACACTCAACTGAAGATTTCAAACTTGAAAATTATCATAATGTCTCCTACTAATCTTTCGATGAAATGCATGGAAGCTTGAATGTAAACCAACATTCAATGTACTTTCCATTGGTTACTTGAATACCCGCAAGAGCGCGTATCGCTTATTTTGAATCGTCTGTAGCTTACCGCAAGAATCTCGTATTTTCCACGCTCAATCCATGCCTGAACGAAAGGTCGCAGCAAATCTGCGTTTTTCCGTGAAACAGTTTCACGATCGGCGTTCTGGCAGTCGGAATTTGAACTACATCCTGAAACACGTCCCTACATCGATTTAAAACGTTCGCTGCCTTCCTTACGATTTGAACTTGCGTATAGGGGTCCTGGTTTTTGTCACCATTGAACATGCCTCCTGTATCTATGAATACATCCAAATCACTGAGCTGAAACAATGAAAAAAAAAAAGATTGGTCATAAATGTGAAAACTCACAGTATAGTTTTACTGCATCCATTTTGAAACGAGTGCAACAAGTTTCAACACCTAGGAGGTTCCCAGCAAACATGAATAGGCGGTAAATAGGCGGGCCATCGCTGTCAGCAGCGAATATGTATCGGCAGCGGCAAACCGATATCGGCAAAATGTTAGAATGACATTTTTTTCCCTTCCATTCCGTAATTGACCGTTATAGATAAGTCACAATCGAGCCGCTGTCGATCCGACGCTGGAGACAAACTCCATTATATAAATAATCGCAAAGTGTAGTATCACAATAACAATATATCTTCAGAATACTTTCATGCATTTTTTATGGTTGATCCCAGCAAACTATCGTCCGCCATCAAGAATGATATATGTTATATTACAATAATTATACTCGTTATTGTCTACCAATCCATTTTTGTGGTAATGATTTTGAGCTGAATATATGTTCATTACCCTATATTATAACAATTATGCTCCAATGCGAAGTTCAGCTCTTTACCTATATTCGAAAAATATTTGATTCACAGTAGATCTATTACTATCTAGATCTATTACACATACTCAGTTTTTGTAATGTTCTCAGCAACTTCACTTAGCGACCTAGGAGCCAAGTAACATGCGTCAATATAGAAAATTGTAAATAAATATCTCCAACAAGATCACCTCCAGCGTTGTTGAGGAAGTGTATCGTTCTTACTTGGCAAATATGTGAGAATAAGATTTTTCATGAAAAGTAACAGAAGTCCACTGTCGAAAATGTTAGGGCAATTTGAAATAAATAATGACAGCGTACAGGAGCCTCTAGAAGTTACATGAAAAATAATACGATATTATGATTTTCCACGTCGAAAAAAACCTGGGTACAAAATTTTTTGCAAATAACTCATTATTTGCAAAAGTTATTTTCAAAAGGCGAACAAAAAATTCAATTTCAACACCCTGTATTTCCGAAACAAAGCATTTCCGGACACAAATTTATCTAGACATTTTTCTTAAAATTGTCTCTTGAATATTTTAACGTACTTATGTTTCCCCCTGTCTAGGATTTTTCAAAATCAGCTTCTTTTCGTTCTTAATGAAACTTTTCTTAATGAAACCATCCATATTAGAAAATATACAGAAAGATTCATGGGTTTTTGATAGAGAGAAAGTTACGTGAGCGACGTTGCCATTATACCTACTTGTGTGTAGTTGTGACAATATGTGACTAAAGCGTAGGTACGCGATGCCTATTTGGAAGGCAAGGTTTGGCAGTGTTGCATTGTTTTTCTCTTTATCAGATACTCGTGAACCTCTAGCTCTAGGCGTAATTCACTTCAATAGATGAATTACCCATGAAAATATGTTTTTTTGCCAAACGTGTACGTACTTTATTGCCAAGTCCAGACATACGGCTGCCAAATGGGTGAGCCTTGCTGACATCGAAAGCTGTCCTCAATGTGGCTTCTATTTGTACACAACAGTCCATCGTTTTATCATTATTTTCTAACATATACTTTGCTTCGTTGGTCAATGAGAGACCTTCAGCAGAAATAGCATCAGGAGAACGGAACAGTTTTTTTACGGCTTCCGGCAGTTTGACTTCTAAAAAAATTGAAAGGAAAGTCAACTGGTTTGAATGGAAGTTTATTACTACACCTATTAAGTAGGACAAGCATCTCAAGTAGGACACTGAAAATTCGTAATATCGATAATAAATTCAATAGCAATTTTCATCACGATGGAGGAAAATTGTGTGGAATGAATGTGAGTAGACTTATTAGTAAACATATGGAATAAAACAATGCTAGAATTGACATGTAAAACATTGAAGTTTGGTAGAAGTACATATTGCTCACAGTGGAGTGAAATTTTTCAAAGGAAAGAAGGAATGCTCGAAGTCATCTCCACACATTTTGATGGTGTTGTTACACAATCAGAAGGGATATGTTTCGGTCTTATAACAGACCACCTTCAGCGTAATTGAAAGTTCTACAATACAAAAGGATTGATGTGAAATAATTACATAATTTTTTCTTGACTTACTTGGAGTTGAAAAAATGTGATGCTACTAGTTGTGAAATTGTTGTCAATGCCCATTGTTGAAAAATCGAGTTTAAAAATGAAAAAACGGATTCTCAATAAATGAAGGGCCTCTTGCCCTGAGAGCGCATACAATTCATCTTATCGAAATTTCATATACCAAAATGGTATATTGATAACTCGTTTTTTCATATGTATTACAAGTGATAATATTTTGCCGGAAATATTCGGTGATTGTTACGACAGCTTGTTGCCTAGTAATTTTTGATCAATGTCATGAGCGAAATTAGAGCAGCAAGCTGGAGTATGTCAATCGACGAATATTTCCAGGAAAAATAGTATCACGAGTTGTATTCGTATGACTATTCCATGATTGAATAAGACAATATATAAGAAATAGGAAACATAATTTGAGTATATTCTCTATAACTCGAACTGCGAAGAAGAACATAATGATAGTAATGAAATACAGAATTCAATTTTTTAGAAATTAACTACCTACTTATATATAGTTATTCACAAAGTGGAATGTACAATTTTGATAAACAGTATTTTGTTTATTATCTTGGAGATGGTTGCTCTCAAAAGAGTGTATACGATTGCTATCCAATTCAACAAAATAAATTGAATTTATGTGACATGAAGTGATAATAAAAGAAAGATGTTGACGCCGAGGGGCTCGAACCATCGACCTTCGTATATTCGCGCAATAACCCTATCAGTTGAGCTACATCATATGGTAATTATTTTAGTCACAATAACTCGAGTGGTTGAAGAAGATTACTTTAAAAAGGAATTTGAATTCTAGTATTGTTATGTCAGACCGTCAACAAATATGCAAACTTTTTAAATCACACATGAAACGTCCAGCCAGAATGAAATTGTCTCGCCTTTCGTACAAAATGTCTGACTAACGCGAATTATAAGTAAATAAAATAAAATAGGTACCTAGGTTATTGTCTCAGATTTGAATTCAAAGCAATCTTGACCAGACATGTCCAAATATTATCGCTGATAAACGAGGTTTGTTAGTCACGTGTGGGTCAATTCGGCTTCTGTATTGGTAGAGCAAGTCCGATAAAATTTAATAAACAAAAAATATCGCTAGAATACAGAAGAAACCGTGAAAATGGTCGATTCTGATTGGTTCTCGAGATCAAGAGTGGATAGTCATTTATAAACTCGATTTTTCGACTATGGGCATTGACAATTTCAAAACTACCTAGTATCATCACATTTTTTCAACTCCAAGTAAGTCAAGAAGAAATTATGTAAATCTTTCACATCAAGCTTCTTGTATTGTAGAACTTTCAATCAGGCTGAAGATGGTCTTTTATAAGACCGAAACATGTCCCTTCTGATTGTGTAACAACACCATTAAAATTTGTGGAGATGACTTCGAGCATTCCTCCCTTCTTTTGATAAAACATTGACATTAAAATGGAAGACAATATACACTTTGACAATGCTCACCTTTCTTCTCAATCGTTTTTCTTACTTTAGAGGCTTTATGACGTTTCAATGAAAGGTCATCTCCATATATTATAAGACAACAGTTTGTGCATTCATATTCAGTGGCTTTACTTTTTCTGCTCTCGGCCATGTTAACATGCCTTGAAAAATATGTAATATTATAGTTTGTATCTATAATGGTTTCTTGATGGGAAAGACCACTGAGAGATGCCATCCGCCCAAACCTCTTTCAATCGATGAATCATGATTTACATTTAAGAGGGCATATTCCACAGCGCCTCCGCCAATAAAAGAGGTACCGCTCCCAAGTTCCCCTATGGTTATGGATCATCCAAGAAGCTCAATTTTTTTTTTCTGGGTAGTCAAAGGTGCAATCGATGCATCTTATCGAATGGATTTTCATTTTTTCACATAGACTAATTTATAATCACCTGTAAAGTAGTGCGTTTTTGACCGATTTTGTGAATTTTTTTCTACGTTGTGGAATCAAAAATTGAAAATCTAGTCGATAAGATGCACAGATCAGATGTAGTACTCTTCAGAAATAATTTTTGTTTGCTGAAATCTTATTTGGTTTTCGCATGGGAAATTGGGAGCGGAGGCACCGTGAAGAAGAATTTTCCCTGTGGGCGCGGCACTTAACAAAAATAAGCTCCTCCCATAAAGTTCAAATGCCTTATTGATAGTCAATGGTCCTATGATGAAGTATGGTATTCATTATTTTCACGAAATAGTCTGCGATCCAATTTGTCTTTTCATACTACGAACCTATTTATATTTCGTTCAATAAACCTACCAGCCTTATACTTGATATATAATAAATATAGGTATCATGGAATCAACAAAGCAACTGTGTTATACCTACTCAGTTAATAGATTATTTTCTAATTCTTCGAACACAGGGAAGTACTGGAATGTTTTAAGCGATATTTTTAATATTCCTATAGTCCAACAAATAGATATAAGGAACATGATAAAATGATCAAATGGATCAGGGTGATTTAAACTATATGTAGACTATTTTTTTCCATGCGAAGTTGAGCCAACAAAAAACACAGTTGCTTCGTCATACCGTCATTTCTATTGAATAGGTGAGATGAGCGAAAAATTAAGATTAATTAGACATTTTACATTTTCCATATTATTTTTTATTTTGAAAAAAATGAATGAAATACCGATTCACCTATTCACAGAGGAATGTCCTAGATAACAATAATAATATGGAATATATAGATAGAATCCAAGATGGAATTCTTTTGATGGTAGGTTAGGTATGCGTATTTTGCTTTCCAATCAATTCAAAGAATCTAGAAAATAATCTATAGAAGAGTTGAGATCAAACTGAGTCAAAGCTGTGAAAAGAAGAAGAAAGAACGAATCACTGTCAGTCTTTGGAGGGATATATTATGCAAGAGAAAAAATCTCCACCTCTCAAAAATACCTAATCAATGCAACATCGTTGGTTTAAGGAGAATGAACATTTGCATCAGAATCTGAATTAGAATAGGTGAGATAAGCGAAAAGGTACTCCAAGATTTATAAGACATTTTACATTTTCCATATTATTTTGGAAAAAATTAATGAAATAGTGATTCACTCATTCACAGATGAATGTCCTAGATAATTATAATTATATGGAATATATAGATGGTGGTATAGCTATAGGGATGCGTTTTTTGCTTTCCAATGAATTCAAAGAATCTAGAAAATAATGTATAGAAGAGTTGAGATCAAACTGAGTCAAAGCTGTGAAAAGAAGATAGGAAAAACGAATCACCGTCAGTCTTTGGATGGGTATGCAAGAAAAAAAATCGTCACCTCAGACGGTTAGTTAGAGAATTATATATCCGAAAATAATCAATGCAGCATCGTTGGTTTGGGGAAAATGAACATCCCAAGAATGCAGAATTGGAGAAACATATTGAGAAAAAAAAATGAAAAATAAATACATTGAATCGATGAAAATCTCCAGTATATACCTATTGCTGCTAGTCCTGATGGAGTAACTATGAAGATGGCGAAATAGGTAATCATTAAAGTTCAATGTCTCTATAATTGTGCCAAATATCTGACTACGGATAAAGGAATAGCGAAAAGAAAAATAACATTTTGGAATGAAGATGGCCAAGTTAACAAAAACCACAATTGGTTTCATCGAATCCAGGGACAACACCATGTTAAATAATTTTTTTATTTTGCAGCTTGGACTCGAAATGGCATAAAAGTGGAAGCTATTCCTAGATATGATGATTTCTGGTCATCCAAAATGGAATCAGAAATTCATTTTGATACGATGATCCCGGAACTTGTCGACACCAGACTTATCAGAGGCATGGAAATTAGATAGCCTACTTATGTCAATGGGAAGGACACTACATCGCATGCTTAGTGGTTACAATATCATGTTTGTATCAAAATGGATTGAATCAATCGAGGGGTAAACCCGTGTAAACCACCACCTTACAATAATTATGATGTACACTTGCACAGGCATGTGGGATTCCGAGTAACCTATTGCAATATAAATAGTAGTTTGAAAAACTAATGAAACACGCTTTTATAGATAACAAAACTAAGAAGAAATAAGTAGAAAATAAAGAGTTGTTTGGAAAAATGAAGAGATGGATTGCCAAAGTAAAGAGAAGCAGAACATAAATAGATCAGTTAGAAAAACTAATGAAACACGCTTTTATGGATAGTCAAACTGAAGAGAAGTATAGAAAATAAAATAGAAAAAGTGTGTTGATACACATTAAACTTAAAAAAAATTTTTTAGGAATGATGTTTATGACAAAACAACGTTTGTCAGGTCAGCTAGTGCCTGATATAACAATGTCTGATGCCACTAGCGAAAAGCTACTTTACACCTGAACAACTTCTCATAATTTACAAAGCACAGATACGGCCTGTTCTAGAATCCTGTTCCCACATATTATGGGGTTCAGCACCAAAACATACAACACCGTGAAAGGCGAGGTAAAAGGTCAGCGACCTTCCACTTTTCCATATAGATACTTCCAAGGGAAATATTCTTCAGAAATCTCTGATATCATTCCATCACTAGCAATATACCAGTCAGACGAACTCGACAAGACCAGTCAACACATCGTGTCGTGGTCAACCTCGAAATATGTCGAACAGCACTTTATCAAATCTCGTTTGTCTGTAGAATGGCAAAGCTCTGGGATTCATTGCGTGAGGAAGTGTTTCCAAGCACTCAGGTAGGTATGTTCTCCAAAAGTTATAGGAATATCCAATACCCATCTCCTCTACCTGTCCTCCTTAGATGCGGATTCCCTTCCGTGCCCTCCTAGCGATAAAAAATACAACATTCCATATTTGGTATGTATCGCTCTAATTTCGAAAATATCCTGTAGATAATATAAACAGCATCATATACCTATTACAAAATATCTAAACACCAGCGCAAAAATTCAAATAAGTACTGACGAAAGTTCAAAATATTAGTAATTATGAGACCATTTGACTGCCTCCATGAATAATCAACCGGTTCTCAGTGAGCGGCAAAAAGTATAAAAGACGGTGTCGCGCTACTTCATATGTTCGGTGCCCTCGACGTGCCGCTCGATAAACATACGATGCCCAGCTTTCTAGGAATTCTTCAGGTTGATCCCGCCCCTTTCGGAGTGGAAGGGCTAAGACAGAAAACTGATAGCATTCGAATAATTTCGAGTGGCATATGGCCTCTTAATATAGAATCAATATTATAAGCTAAAGTTGAAGGAAATCGAATCTATTATAGTGCATTGAACTCAATGTAAACTGCCGTTATGTCGAATAGCAGAGAGTATGTTAGGGGCAGCTGCAACAAAGATAGCTTGTGTTACGGTAACCTGTGTCTTTCACACTCGTGTTGTTTAATGGCAGATTAGTGTATACAATATCTTTTATACAATAATTGGAGTACTTGGGATTTTTATTTATCTAAACAGACAAAAAAAGTGAAGACTGAACTTTATTGTTTTTTGTTGTGTGAAATATCGCTAAATTTGGCCTGTTTTGTTTCTTCCAATAGACTGAATTTGTTGGTGTGAATTGGTTGTTGTTGAGAAGGTTAGTGATTTCGAATCAATAAATAATGGATATTTATATTGTGTTGCCTTTGGATGCAAAACAAGCTAGACCAACAAAAATTGCCTTTCATTGGTAAGTTGAAAATTGTTCAGATTCTTAGAAAAACTGTGGGTGATTTATTTTCAGGATGTGTCTGTGTATGTGTGTTTGTGGATTTTCATAACTTGGATTCTATGGACGATGTTTTTCATATGGACACTGATTTGCCTACAACTTCCAGCTCCCAAGTTTCAAAGTTTCTTCATAATGAAACCCACAAACTGTTTCATTCAAGAAGGCCTATTCTGTTGCAAGGAAAAGTGAAAACACTGAAATAAAAAGTAAAAAGGAGAATGACAATCTTGATGAGGTACTCAAAAATATTTCAGAGGTTCCAGCTACAAGTTCAAATTTTTAAACTCAAGAGCTACATCATATTGTCTTTTCAGGTTTGCCTTTGGAGCTCCTCCAGAAAGGAAGAAATGGAGGTTTACATTCTGGGCGACACAGATATTCATCTTTAAAGAAACAATTCGTCCAAATATTGTACTTTTATTCACCTTTCATTCACATTCCAATAGTGAAATGTTCACTGAAAAATAGGTACTCTTGAAAATTGGGCTTAAAAATAGACCTTAGGTACTCAATACCATTCAAGAACCTGTTTCCAAATTGTTTCTATAGTTTTTCTTTTGATAGTGATATTTTGACATTTGAATGAGAATATATAATTTCAATTTTGTATCCATTTGACTTCCTAATCCTGTAAGAATAAGAATGAAATTTCACTTTTTAGTCAATAAAAAAACAATAATAATATTTGAATGATAATTGATTGCAACATTATCCTTTTTCCCAAATGAATATTTATATTCAATCACGTTTACTCTTGAATAAAAGCAAAAAACGAGAAAATATTTCAAATAATGCAAACGCTTCCCATTAGCCAACATAAGATAGAAAGAGATAGGTATCTGTAACCACTGCGGGTTGCCTGAACTATATTTTTGCCTCACTCGTAGTTCACAGAGGATCCCTCCCAGGTGTTTACATAGAGTTAATTGATTGAAATCAGCATATTCCATAAGATATTTCAAGAAGCCAGATTTGAAGATGGAGCCGTGGTTCCGAAATATAGTGATCTCTCTCTCTCTGATACCTTGCCATCCTGCATTGTTTCAGTGTGATTGGTCAGCTCAAGCACAATAGGCGTGTGTCACACCAATGAATTGACAGCATTTCAGATTGCGCTGGAAGTGTGTGATTTGAAATGAACATATCTTAATTGATTTTTTTCATCGTTCATTATGAATGAAAAAAATCAATATTATATCTACTGGTATTTTTTTTTGTATAACGCTCAAGAAGAATCAGTGGTCTTCCCCATTATGAAATTACATAATGTATGACAAATGAAGTGAATAGCGATAATGTGCAGACAGTTTTAGAGATATGCAAACTTTTTTTAATGTCAGGTTTAGTTCTTCTTTTATTGCTCTTGCTTGTCCGGATCGGAACTATACAAAGTTTGATTTCAATCGTCAAGGGTTGTAAGAAGTGATGACATTTATCGTTGAATAGACGTAAAAGTCTGTATAATATATTTCCTTTGAAGAATAATTCCAAACCAGCAATCGAAATTGAGTTACCGTCTCACTTATCAAAGGAATTACTTTTGCAAAATGTACCTAAGCTGAAAGTAACAATATCTCGATTCTACATAATGATGTGTTAGGACATAATACACCTCTGAACAACTGAGAAGGCGAGACAACGGAAGCCAGGACACGAAGGATACTGATGATGGAAGATCAAAGAAGAGGGCAAGAAATTGTATCAGTTTTTCCTCAACATACCCCTGAAGGAGTTATAGCAAACGATTACGTCAACAAAACAATAAAAACTCGCAACAAACACGGGCGATATATTCGAAAAAAATACCAGACAAAATAGCGCATCTAGCGCCAATAGAAGTTGAAGAGAGTGAAGGAATTTCCATATTTCATGGTTATAATTTTTTTCCTTCTGCCACTTCTGCAATAGAAGCTAATACCACTAATAGAATGAAAATGTCTACAACTCACACGATCACATTTCGTCAGCATGTCAGACAAGTCCTCCCGTTTGATTGCTCCTATTGCAGAAGGGATTACAATGAGAAATGGCAAAATTTCAGAATCAAAACTATATGTGAGTGACTATAGTTCTTTTAAATCACAATGTAGGTAATTACCTGGAAAATCGGATACCTTCGTCTCTCACTGCATTTTTATGTACAACAGCATAATGGGACACATGCACATGCTTGAATTAATGAATAGCCGAATAACACAACTCCTATGCCATGATAATTGTGAAAACTATTTCAATCCTTTGTAAACAAATGAGAAAAGTGAGGTTGTGTTTCAATGTTTTGCCTCCAGGGTCGGTCATCTGACAGATCTTGCACGCAACCCATTGATTTTGACAGCTTTCATTTCAAAATAGTGAGGCCTGTTTTCTTGCATGAGATCAATTACTAGGACACGCTAGAAAACAGTACAAAGTCGATCTTAAACAGGATTCTACAAGAAAAAAACAACTGATCCCTTCAGTGGCAGTTGCCGACATTTACTTCCTATTTGTGGAATCAACCTTTGCTATACTAGCTCAATGGAAAATGCATTAGGAATTTATTTCGCCTCCTGAGTTTTTTGATAGTCATTTCCGAACATGCTGTATACATACCGGTTTGGGCCATCTGTGAAATGCTTCGACCAAGCATTTTCATCGCTGAATTGCATATCGCAAATCTCGCAGTAAAAGTCGTAGATAGCAGTAGGAATTTTGGAATTCTTCAGATGAAGGCTGGATTCTAAATGTTTCTTCACCATTTCAATATTTTTCACAGTGTGTTTTTTGCATGCATAACAAAGTAATGTCGTTTGAGTTTCTTTCAAAATGGCTTTATGTTCTTTGTATCTGTGAGGAATCAGGTCCATGAAGTCTTTGCTCTTTGGATCTTCCACTGATTTGACTATGGTGTGTATTGGTACTTTATTGTCTGTGGAAAAATTCGAATGAGTCATTAGTCAAATAGTTAGTTAGTTTCAGCATAGATTGAACTGGGTGTCCTGATCTCAAATAAATTTACACAACAATGAATTGAACCAAAATGCTTTGAAGGCTGTAAAAGGTTATCCATCAAAAAGGCCCACCCCTATAAAGTCTGTCCAAGATAAGGTTAAACAGCATGGGGAAAACAGTAGGAGATACGAAGTCGGTTAAATGGGGAAAAAGTTGCGCTCTTGATATGAGCCTCCGTCATATCAAGAGCCTTAGAAAATGTTCAAAATTATTTTTAGTTTTTGAGTTATATCGAAAAAAGTCAATTTTTGGAATATCTATTTTTCTCTCCGTCATTATTAGAGATACAGAAAAACTGAAAATACTTTTCCATAGCAACTTTTGATGACGTTTAACGTGGTGATACCGATTTTTTTATGCGACGTTTCGTATTCGTAGAACCATCATCAACTTTTGTTTTTCAAATACGGTCCTGATAATTTTTCCACAGTTTCTCAAAGGTTTTTCATTCTGAATTCAACCATGTATTATACAAGGTGGTTTATGTGTGTTTCGACCTATTTTCAACCATCATCAATGTTTTTTCGAAATTCCAAAGGGAAAATGCCATCAGTTCCACTTATTTTGAAGGAAAATTAGTCAACACACTAATACCTCATCAACTGGTTTCAATCAACAACCCATTTCATTCTGCGGGAACAAAAATTCCATCCATACAAATTCAGAATATGTCAAGCGCTAAAACCAGGCGATGACGAAAGGCGCAGGACATTCTGTGAGTGGTATACCAGGAAATGTCAAAATTTTGCAGATTTCCTTCGAACAATCATCTGGACAGATGAAAGCATGGTCACTAATCATGGTATCTTGGATAGAAAAAATACACATTATTGTTCACGAGAGAATGAACATTTATACATTACAGCGAGACACCAACACCGTTTCGGCTTTAATATGTGGGTTGCAATATTTGGTATACGAATTATTGGTCCTTTTATTTACCATGAAACACAGACTTCCGAACGTTATAAAAATTTACTTGAGAATCATCTTGAGGAAGCTCTGGATGATTTACCGATTGCTTGAAGTTCAGAACTATTGGTTTCAACAAGATCCGGTACATAATTCCAGAGAAGTCCGTGCGTTTTTATCCAGAAAAATGGATTGGTACTCATTCTACAGTCCCTTGGCCGGCGCGGTCGCCTGATTTGACACAGCAGGATTTTTTCTTAGGGGATATATCAAAAACTTTGTATACGCAAATAACTTTGATGATGAAGAAGAACTAAGGGACAGTGTCATCGAAGCATTCAATAAAATAACCCCAGAAATGCTTAGTAATGTCTTGGAAGCAACTGTGAGAAGAGGATATCTTTGTTCAGAAAATAATGGTTATATAAATCTAGATTCGCATTCTCACGAATAGTCATAAATGGGCATCTCAGTTATTATAAGAGATACGAGGTCGGGTAAACTAGGGCAAAGTTGCGCGTATTCTTGCTGAACATTTATCTGCAAGAAAATTTGATGTATCATTTTCAGTTTTTGAATTA